>JANHGN010024451.1:0-16756 GCA_024605025.1 Megaceryle maxima
AGGAAGAATTTCTTCACCATGAGGGTGGTGAGACACAGGAACAGGTTGCCCAGAGGGGTGGTGGAAGCCCCATCCTTGGAGATTTTTAACACCAGGCTGGATGGGGCTCTGAGCAACCTGATCTAGTGGGAGGTGTCCCTGCCCATGGCAGGGGGGTTGGAACCAGATGATCTTTAGGGTCCCTCCCCTGACAATTCTATGATTCTGTGATTCTCTGAGAATAACAACTCATTGTCATGGAAGAACTATTAGTTCATCTGTTCTCTGTAAAAATAAATAAATAAAAATTGTAGGTCAGAGTTCCTTCAAACACTAGAAGTCTTGGGAAATCAATGCAAGTTTTGTACGAACGCGGCCCTATCTCTTCAGAAGCAAAGTTGGGTAAAATTAGCCTTCAGTTGACCGTATGCTATTTGTATAACAGAGGTGAGCAAAGTCTTGTGATACTGTGATCATGGGATGGTTCCCAAGTATAGCATCCCTTAAGGTCTGTCAAGAGTTAGACTGCCTGCCAGAAGAATACACATTCTGAAATCTTGTTCCCTTCCTCCTCAGATGTTATCAGTGACAGTTGCTATTGCCTCTTTCTGGTACTTTCTGATCCTCCGCTTCCTCAAATGCTTGCACACACTCAACTAATAGGTAGGGGGATTTTTTTTTTGCGTGGCAGCTGTTCTGTGTTGCCTTGGCATAACACAATTCAGAAAAGATAGCTCTTCATCATCTCCTTGCTGCTTTCTATCCTCAGTACTGCTATCTCCATTCTTCTGTATCTCTGTCCTTGGTAGGACTTGATTAAGTAATGGCCTTGAATGGCCACCTCACTTTGAAGTTGGCCTTGTATTGACCAGGAGATTGGACCACAAATCCAGATGTCCCTTCCTAGCTAAGTTATATGATTATGATAATATTTATTATGTATGTAATTAACATAACTATGACAGTTCTAGTGCTAGCTTTTACAGTAGCCAAGACAGTTAAAATGGTCTCAGGGGTAGTCATAAGGTAGACATCCTAGTCAAAGGCCACCTTTATTTCAGTGTTGTGGTCCAGGAAATTGCAGCAAAGAACTGAAGCTTTATCTAAATTTTCAGTACAGATAGGAAACCTATAATGGATTCTGATCTAATCATTCAAAGGGACACTATTCCTGATTATAGCACACTCTATGTCTGTATCCTGGCAAGGTTCAGAAAAAAAACCAGATTTTTTTTTTGTACCCTGTAACTCTAACACAAATTCTAGGCCCAACTTACAATGTAGAGGAAATGGCAAAATGGTTCCCCAAGAGAACACTTGTTTATGGTTATTGTGATACGTTATTTCTGTTTGACTAGCCTTACATTATCCCTATATGTTGTTTAGGATGCAGCAGAAAAGCTGCCTCTTCAATACCTTCCTCTGTAAATGTCAATACCAATCCGGTACAGTCAAGAAACTTAATAGACTCATACCTAGCTTGTCAGCCATGACCTGACAAATTGTACTGAAAACTAGACATTTTATTGAGAATCCATTATAGGAAAGTGGCTGGTGAGGAGAGACACCCAAAAGGTTTCCCTGTACCATCTTTCACAATAATCTGGGAGCTGCCTTGCACAGTGTTGCAGTTAGCTGGTGTAATACTGCATCAGCACTGTCCTCTCCCATAAACACGAGCCTATGTGTTGTGCACATGCACAGATACTACACAAATATATATGCAGATCTACACAGTCTACAGTGCCATCTCAAGGAAGTCTTCACCCTGGTTGAGATGTCTGCCTGCAGGGGACCTTATTATGGCTCAGCATGTTTAAAGAGTCATTGTCATATTAGGAAAAATACGTATATGCAATTATAATAAGTATATAATACACAGCCAGAGAGAGGGCTGTAGCAACAAGGCTTGAGGGTGTACAGTTGTGTATCTACCATACAACAGAATCACAGATAAGGGAAGAGCCTAGAATTAGATTTAGGCTTTTGGAGAGTGAGGGCTGAAGAGGTAGCCCAGTATCCTCTGAAGCTAGTGCAGATAACAACAGAAGCAAGGGGAATACGAGGCAGAATTTTTGGAAGCTGAGTCACTTGGTTTTGTTGACATTGTGGTTAGTGTACAGTTGAGGTGGAAGGGACTGCAAAGCTAATGGTATTTTTGGGCCCTGTATGTCGTAATTTACAGAGAAAGCTTTCTGGGGCAAACTCACAGCTAATGAAATGGGAGGTGGAGTTCACTGTAGTGAAGCTTTTAGGTTATGATTAAAATTAATCTAATAGCTGGAACAGCAGGAACTGTAGAATATATTGCTGGATCTGGCAAACCAACAGGCTTCTGGAAAGTGAGACAGATTGAAATGAAAGTGATTAATCTTCATGGTAAACTCTGAAGAGTGCTGTCAGTTTTGAAATTATGTTTCCTGTGAGGATTAGGATTAGGGTTCAATGAGAATCCTCAGTGGCTCATGGGACTGAGATGGGGGGTTGGTACCAACTGTATAGAATTCCAGGGTAAATAGGGTTGGATTTCTTAGAAGGGTAAGTGTTGAGGCTATTGCCAGAAAGCTTTTCTGACAACAAGACTGAAGAAAGATCTAAATTTTCAAATCTGTTAGAAGGTAAGACCATGCAAGTCCCCCAGGGCTTGGATAAAAGTTTAGCCTGGCAGAGTGAGTGGCATATGGCAGCTGGGACGCCCAGTTAGTTAATTAATAACCAATCATTTTTAATCATTGACATAGCAGATTTGATGCTGTGTAAGATTTGACCTGTCAGCAACAGTAATGGGCTACAAGGCCTTCTAAATAGATCTGGCACTGGACATCAACAGGTTTTCCTATTACTAATACAGACCTGTGTCAAGTTTCCAGTAATACTTGTTTCATGAGAATGACTTAGGGTTCTGTTGCTGTTACACCTATGAAAGACCCAAGGTATATTTGCAGTCTGAGTTCTCTAAGTAGTGGTAAGGCTGTTTTCTCATGTCAGAGGAGAATTCTATCTCACCTCTTCAGCTGACTTGTTCAGTTTGATTTTGGGGGGCAATAGGCAGAAGGAAACACTGCAGCTCTTAGACATAAAGAATAGATTATGTAATAAAACTGAGAATATAAGTCTATATTAAATTTGGTACCTTCAGCTTGGGATAGTTAAAAATGGCTATTCTGGAGCCATTTTTGGCTCCAGTTCTTACTTGGAGCAAAAAATTCTTGCATTAAAATTTAGCAAAACATGTAAAAAAACCAACTTATTTTTTATTTGAAGATGTTTCCAGTTGAGGACTTTGAAATGTTTTAAGAAAACCAAGCCTTAGTTGTCATGTTAATGCAGAGACTTGGAGCAAGGCTGTAACTATGAAATACCACAATCCTAGGATCTGGTATTAAGTGGAAAGGTAAGAGTCCTAAATTTTTAATGAGTAATTTTATTTTTTATTTTAAATGTGCTGAAGTTAATTGGAGGGTCATGTCAGCACTCCACCGTATCTCAGATTGTGTGCCAATATATTCAACATTCTAGATTATCTATTTATAATAAGGTGGTATTTTTACAGCATGAGGAAAAGAAGAAGATAACCTTGTTTTGTTTAACTGACAGAAAACTAGGTTTCAGAAGCCATAGGTTCAAATTGTCTTTCCAGACAGTGAGGTCATGATCCCTCTGAAGTGAAATTTTGCTAGCGATTTCAGTAGTTAGCGTTTCTTGAGCAGTATTTCCTGAGGTATAGGTAAATTGCTGCTGATATTTTCATGTCTTCAGACCAAGAATGCTAAGTCTTGTCTTGATGAAAGCAGGTTATCGTCTGGAAAACTATGTTCGCAGAAAGCTGCAGGTACCTTGCCACATGATGGCAGTGTAACAGCACGTGTCGTCAAGTCTAATTTTTCTGAAAGTGTTCTAGAAACATTGGATATTGGAGCTAGAATTTGCCTGCGGCTAAGTGTAGCATTATTTCTTTTTAACTTTTCAAAATATCATTGTTCCTCTTGTATGGTTAATGCATTTTTGCATACATTTTCATTACATTGTTTTCCTTTTGTGCTGTTTATTAGCTATACAATAAGCTGTAATAAAGAAAAATTAGTCTGAATTTCCCTACTGTGTTCTATGATTAATAGTCTTTTATTTGTAGACTGTTTCCACAATCATCTTTTTAGAAAAGCAATTTATTCTTTAAAATGTAATTGTTTATTTGTTGCAAAATGTAATTGTTGCTGTGTTTGATCTGGTATCTTTCTTTTAAAGGGTTTTATTTTTCTAGCAGGTCAGTTTGGAGATTTTAGTTCATAGCCCTCTGGTAGGTTCTCATAACTCTTTTCAAAGCCTTCAAGCCTGTCTTTTTAATCATTATTGTTGCTCTCACTGGGATATTTTATCCTTCAGTATTTTAAGTCTCATCTCTTTCCATGCTTCTAGTGGTTTCTTGAGTAAGAATCTCTATTCTTGTCAGCAAAATAATTGCCATTTTAAAAATGTTCTGTAGTTCTATTGCAAGCTGTTGATCATCCTTGTTATTTGTTTCTAATCAATCTATTGTGGTGTCTTGCTAGAGCTTCCCTGAAGATATCTGAAAGGTAAATGTAACAATGTGACTTCACCTTCATGGCAATTCTGGATGCTGTATGTATCAAACCATAACTGTTTTCTGCAGTTTATATCTTTCTATCAAAGTCGTTAAGTTTTTCCATCCTTTCGTGATAAGTAAAGGGATAATGAAAGTTTGGAATTGTACTGAAGTACAGGAGTCCAAGAGTCTGCCTTTCTAGGTGGACTCTAGGTGATCCAGCTGAACAGATTGCACTTGGCCAAAGCACATGAAGGACTGGTTTTTTGCAGAGAACAGCTTAGTCTTAAGCATGTCTAAACAGCAGTCAAAAGTGAGATATCTCGCAGTGACATAAAATTTATGCAAACTCCAAAAAAAGATAGGATAAGTTTTGACTGGGTTTCATTTTGTTATGAAACAAATGGGGACTGAATAACATGAGAAGTCTCAGTTTTGTACTGTTACTCTGCATTCAACCTAATGTACTGTTTATTTCTGAAGTGAGAGGGACTGAGTTATTTGGTAGTTCTGCCTTGATTAGGATGATGTGCTGGTGCTGTGGTATAGTCAGATTTTGGTATTTGCTCAGCAAAAATGAAAACTTCAGCTTTAATTTGTGTTACTTAAACACACCATTCTGTCAGAGTTACATATGAGGTTTATAAGGATGCTTTAGAAGTCAGTGTAAGTTGACATTTCGGATTAATTTCTGAGTAAAATGAATTCAAAATGAAACTTGGTGAAGAAAATGACTAATTAAACATCCAAATGATTTGATGATTGAGATCAAAAGGAACAGAACACATTATTTTTCATAAAGTGTTCCTTAAGTAATGGGCAAAGCAACAACACAAATTACTTGTGAAGATGCTTGTAGTTATAAAAAACAACCTGGAATTCAGATACTCAGCGTAGACAAGATCTAAGGTCTTTGTTCTTCCATTTCAGCCAGTTCTGTTGAGTAAGAAACAAGGAATTGGCTGAAGATACTTTTTTATCTGGTCAATTTTCAGTGTCGCTTAGCTTTACAACCTTCTCTCCCCATCTTCAGAGATCTTTAAAAATCCTCTTTTGGCAGGTTTTTTACATATATTTCCTGTCAAAATACATGAGTATCTATTTTAGTCATTGTTTCTATGTACATTTTATCAATTCTACATTTTCTAACTCCTACTTACATGCCAGTCTTGATTCTTTTACCTCCTGAGTACAAGCTTGATTTCATTTAGAAATAAATTATTGGCAAAAAGTTTTACTTTTCCCAGTTTCTGATTTCATTATACATTTATTAACTCGAGTCTTGACTTTTGTTTCCAAGACCAGAAATCTAGGAACTGTCCTTGATCCTACCTCTTTTCCTTCTACACTTCTGTTTTCTCTCAAGCTTTCTTTATCTACCCTAGGAATGCAGTCAGAATTTGTACATAATGTGGTATTGCCTCCTTCTTCTGTTTGTACCATTTTTGTCCTTGCCTGATACAGCTGCTGCTTAAAACTTTTCTGTATCCTCTCTCTTTTAAGATAGGTAATCTTAAGGCAGCTACTCTTTCTTGTTGCTGCAAGAAAATAGATAAGTCTTTTGCGTCAGGATGTAGAACTTGGTGCCCATGTGTTTTGCCACTGGTTTCCTGTCACTGCAAAAAAAAAAACCAATAAAAAACCAAAAAAACCCCAACTTGTAAAGCAAGGACATAGCAACCTGACCACATCAGGGGCAAAGATATCGGAGGCAGGTACATAAGTCAGTCAAATGGAAAGCCTACTTTGCATAATTATCAATGTCTTGGAAAATAAGAGTATCAATGTTATTTGACTCCTGAAAAACTTACTAAATACTTTTACTGCTCTCATTTCTTTGGTCTTTTGGTGGGCAAGGTTTCTTGCTAGGTATTTCTATGATTTTGCAAACTGTTTCTTGCCTATGGTCATTGTATTATTAGCAGTCTTTTCCCAAGATCATAGGTTTACTTACCAAGTACAGCAATTTTCTATAATTCTCCATTTCAGCATTATGCCTCTTGCTTCAATTATTCTCCTTTTACATGTCTCTGGTCTCTTGATCATTTCTCTGACTTAGACCTGCAGATCCTTGCAGGATTAAAAGATTATTTTTTCATTACCCCACCTCTCTGAAGCTTTCTTACACTGCTTATTGAATCACCTTCTTTTGTCTGAATGGTTTTGGTTTTCTGTTTCCACAGCAGCCTACTTCTCTGCGACACTGGATAAAGCTGGAGAAGACTTGAATCCTCTCTCCTATAAGTCCAGTTGATAGTGAATGGATATGAAATTACTTTTATTTCTCAGTATGTTTTTTACTGTACTCCACATAGTGTACTTTGAATTACTAAGTAATTTTGGTGTTTCATAGCTCTCACCTTCTGTTTGCATTGCTCAAACTTATTTTTTGTTATGACCTGATAGAGCCTGCCTATCTCAGCCTAGCTCATTGAATTAATTCTACTTACCAGTTTTAGTAGTTGCAGGAACTGGTACTAATCAGATGAGCCGTGGAGAGAAAAGTCTATTTAATATATTTGTCCTACAATCATAGAACACAGGACTCTGAATTGACCTGCAGTCTATTTGTCCTTTTTAAGGCAAGGTAAACTATACCCATGTCATCACAGACTGTTCTTAAAAATCTTCCAGAGGTGGAGTTTCCACAGAGTCTTCTACACTATGCCCTCCTGTGTTGGTACCCTTACACTTAGAAAGTTCATTAAACAACCCATGTTGGAAAAGACCTCAAAAGATTATGGGATCCAACTTCCCAAGTGAAAGGAAGCTTACCTAGATGGGCTTATCTAGTACCCTGTTCAGTCACTTCTAGAAAACCTCCACTGATGGGAACTGTACCATGCCCCTGGGAAGGTTGTTCCAGTGATTGATTTTATTCACAATTTCTTATTAAGATGAAAGCTATCCCAGTGCAGCCCATATCTATTGCCCCATGTCTTCTCTGTGTGGATCCCTGTGAAGAGAGTGTCCTCTTTATAGCCTCCAGCTCAGTACAGGAGCACTGTCCCCCCAAGCCTTCTTTCCACATGGGGCAGATTCTCCTGCCCTTTGGTCCTCTTCATGGCCCTTCTTTGGACCCTCTCCAGATTGTCAGCATCTTTCTTGAATTGTGGGGGCTGGAATTGCACACTTCTGCGGGTACGGCCTGGCAAGTGCCAAGCGGGACAATTTCTTCCCCGTCTCTGCTAATAATGCCCCTTTTGCTGCCATTTAGGCCTATTACTCCTGTTCCTTGCAAAGAAATTAGATTATTGCCTTACTCTTTTCTTCAGTCAAGAGGAGCATTCTTCAGAATCTGAACAGTTAGCAATTTTTCCCCTCAGTCTTCTCTCCAGTCTGAACAGTCACAATGCTTTCAGTCTTTCCTCATAGATGGTGTTTTGGAGACCTTCAGCCATGCCAGTTGCTCTTTGTTAGACTCTGAAATTGGTCCAAATCTCCTTTAAATGTGCCTGAATTAAACACAGTATTGCAGGTAAGGTCTTAGAGCTGAAAAAAGTAAAATAACAGCTTTACCAGTCTTCTGGATGGTAGTCATAGATGCTTTTTCCCAACAGCATTGGTATTGTTGATGCACCTACAGCTTGTCAACCCTGTAGTTTCAGACCCTTTTCAGCAGAGCCAACAGCTAAACATTCCTCAACCTGTATGCACGTTTTGCTGTGCTTGTAAGTCTTGCACATGTCCTTACTGAATTGCAGTGTCCTATTTTCATGTTTATTTCCTGTTTGTCAAGATGAATTTGAATTATAGCCCTCCTGTCTGAAACACTTGCAGTTCCTCAGACTGATTAAAAAAGCTTCCTCTTTATACAATCCAGTTCAATAACTAATACATCAAATACTATCAAGCCCAGGGCAGACTCCTGCAAGTGTCACATTCATACAGCCTTCCTTAGCTGATTGGAACATACAGCTTAACCTTCTGAGAACAGAAACATTTAAGTCTTTAAGATTTATGTACAGGTACCTGGATAAAATCTATTTGCCTCTTCCCTCCACAGGATGATTAGATAATGTAATGATCCTCTCAACTCTTAAGTATTACAAAATTTAAGAGTAATCTAGCAAAGACAAATTCTTTAGATTTTCTGTTTTGTTTCATTTTCTAGCACTAATGAGTATGTCCCTTTTGATTATTTTACTCCAAGTTTACATTAATGTGCAATTATGTGTTTGGTGCAGGAAGTCTGTATTTCACAGAAGAAAAACAAACACTTCATCACAGCCTCCGATATGAAGCCACATATTGGCAAATGATAATTGTGGGTTGCTGATTTGGAAAGTCATTTCATACACTTCAACAACACAAGATCCCTATTAGAGACAAATAATAATTTAGATCAATTTCTGCTGGTTCAAGTCAACTGAGTTACTTTCTTGCTTGTCACACAAAATTAGTCTTTTATATGTCAACTTCTTAAAAAGAATAAATTTTTACATATAGCTGAATCACAATTATAGATCTAAGTTAATTGTAATATTAAACTGAGAAAATGTGTTTCTTTTACATGAAAATATGGAATGCTGCAAAATTTTCAAGGTAGCTGAATACTGTTCTCATTTTTGCTATTTGATAGACAGTCTGATAATAATTGCTGGAAAAAACTCCAAAGGCATACTTTGCCTTCTTGTAACCACTGCACTGTGACTACACAAAGCCCTTTATGTGGAGTAATAGGGTTGGCCTCCTATTCTGGAGGCATCCTGAAAAGAAAGACTTGGCAGATCACTTATGTAAAAATAGAAAAACGATTTGGATTTTGTATCTTTTTAGTGAATTAGCTGTCAATCCTGAAGCTAAAGGTAAGACACTTCAACTCCACAGTCCTCTGAGCACTTAAAAAGAAAATCAGTGCATACTCAAAATATCACCGTGTTTCTCAGCCACAGAGAAGGACTAAATTATCCCCTAGTATGTACCATTGTTCTGGTGACCAACACATGCTGTGGAACTTCATCTCAAGTTGTTTGCAGATGACAGTGTTGGCTTGATTCAGAGCTAAGTTTTGCTTTCTTTTTGATTAAATGCACTGCTTGTTTCATTAGTAACATGGAGATGGTATAAATATATTAGAAATACTTTTTTTGTTCACCTCCTGCTGGTTCATGGCCAGAGAGGGATCACACTTTAACCTGCCATTATCTGCACTGCTGATTGTCACAGTATTTTCAAGAATTGGTGGCTAAAACTGTGGTGCTTGTTCCACTGTCTTCCCAACCTGCTTGAAAAAGCACCCAGGTAGGCTTCTTCTGGCCACCTCTGTGGTGGCAGTGCTGCCTCAGGAGACAGGCCATGTTTTCTCCTTACCACTTCAGAAGACTGTAAAAGTGAGAAAAGCAGGAAAAGGGAGAAAAGCCATAAAAGAAGAAGTAGAAATTCCAGGGATTGCTTGAGGGAGTTCTGCTTTTTCTTTATTTTTCTTAACTGATAGAACGGTTTTCTTCATCCTTCTTTTTTCCTCTTGGTATAGCATTTGGAAGTCCTCTGAGTTGATAGCCTGGAGAAAGCAGAAGCAAGACAGAGAAGAACAGAATGAATTTGAGGGCAAGTTTGGTTTAGGGTCCAGGGGTTTGAGATAGACAATTGTGAACTCTTGTAGCAAAAGCTGAAGTTTTCCTCCTTGCTATAGTGTCATGTTCAAAGTAAGACTAGCTGTGATTTAAATGCACCTAATACAAGCACAATTTTACCTCCATTTTCTAATTCATGATCATGTGTAGTTACAAAAAGCTGATAGAAAAATGCATTCTTAATTATGCAATTATTATACCATAACTAATCTTCAAATGTATATATTACAGAAAAATTCTGTAGCAAAATAAGCTTGCATGCACATGTCCTAAAAATTACCTGCAACACTCAGTTTACACAGAAAAGCCAGTATAAGAATGTGTTTGTTGATACATGGAAGTATTAATCTCTCTAGAACTATCCAACCACAGGCTGCTTTTTAGGCAACAAACTGCATTTCATTAGCAGAGAAGTTGAAATTTGTCATCTCTATTAAAATAACTACCAAGATTAAAGATTACAGGAAATAGGCATGGGTATATTGACACGCAGGGGTGGTTTTCTTACTCCTACTCCAAATAGCAGTTCTTACTCAGGAAGGCCATGTCTGCGGGTGCAGTTCTTCCAAGAAATGGGTCACATTTTTCGCCACTGTAAAAACGTTCCACTAGTTTCAAGTCTTGGTTCTGCCAACTAGTCAGAGCAGAGACATTCCAAACAGAATGTCTGTGCACTTTTGTAATTTTTTCTTTATTTCTACAAATGTAGTAATATATTCTTTGTACTGTAATCTTTGAAACATATTGAAATAAAGTTAGTCTCACTTCTCTCCTACATCTTTTCTGGACCTGAGTCTTATTTCATGCTGGCAGGTAGTAGATGTTCCATTCCCCTGTGGGTTATTAGCATGTCCTGACTCCTCTTGGAGCATCATGCCCTTGTAGAGGTTGGTAATTCCTGAAGAATCCTGTCAGAACATCTCCAGTGAACTGAAATTACTCGATCCCTTACTGTCAACTTGGGCACCAGATTTAGGGAAAGAAGATTCTCTTCTTGAGTGTAAATAAAAGTCTTTCCCTAGGGAGAAAGGATCTGATATTCAAGGACTGCCTTAGAATATCCTGTTCATACTCTGGGCAAAGCTGGCAAGTTAATCAGCTATTACAGACATATGTTATCCATGACATAGTGAGCTGATGAAAAAAACCCAACAAACTAATCAAAAGACAGATCCCCAGAATTGGAACACAGTAAGTGTTCTTTATAAAAACAAACAAACAACAACAACAACAAAAAACCAAACAAAACCACAAAAACAAACAAACCAACAAACCAACCAACACCAACAACAACAAAAAACAAACAAAAAACAACACCAAAAAAACCCCAACCAACCAAACAAAAACAAAACAAAACAAAACAACAACAACAAAAAAAAACCAACCCAAACAAAACCAACCAAAAAAACCCAAACCAAAACATTGAATGACTTCTACCATCCATAAGCTTTCAAAAAGGCTTCTGGTGAAATCATCAAGCTGAAGGCCATTTATGTATTTGGATAACATGTACAAAAGAGCTTGAGATGGCTTACTTACTAGAAGGAATATGCTTACTTTTCCTTGGGAAGAATGGCATTGTTGAAGAACACAACCTTTCTTCAGCAAACGGGGAAGGAGTGATAGCTTTCCAAAAGAAGAAATCAGGGTATTCATGTAGATTTCTCTGAGCCTAGGAAAGTTCTATAAATTAGCTGAGTGGGTATTGTTGCTGCATTCAATTTTTTTATGAGAATCTCAGGACCTCCCTGAGGAGGTGAAAGATCTAAGAATGGACTAAAAGGAGGAAGAATAATTTTCATTTGTTCCAATTTCAGTGTCCACCTGGAGTTGGTGAGATGAAGAAAGTTTTCACCTGAACCCTTATAACATCTCCTTAGTTAAGATATCCTTCAGAGTAGAGCGAGCATTTTTCTGGTAATTCACTGTTCTTCCATGTGAGGATCACACAAAGGCTTTTAACTCCTTCCCTTTCAGTTCTTTTGCAGAAGCGTCACCTTTCACGCTTGGCATGTAATGCAAATATGGGGATGTAAACTGAGCTATATGTTCACAAAAATATTAAACCATAAAGATACTCCTTTTGGGTGAGGAGACTGTTCTGTTCAGAACTGCTACAGTTTCGGACAGCAACTGGGTAAGATGTGCTTAAATGTACAGTGTGTAGAGCCTCATTCTCATCTTGGATCTTCTACACATTCCTTTTCTCAAGGGAATGAGGTCGAGAGTTTTAGTTTGATTTTGTGACAACTTTGTACAGCTCTGTCCAGTACTGAAATACATGATGCACTGTTAAAAACAAAAGCCAATCTTTCTTTTAAAGCAAACAAATTCTCTCTGAATGTTATACTCTGAATGGAAGCTAAAAATCTTAAAAGTACTCCTTTTCAGGAGTAAGCAATAATCTAAGTTAAGAAAACAACATTGCTTCTCTTGTGTACCCAGAGTTCTGTGAGCAATAATTAAAAACACGTCTTTATTTTAAAGAAAAATAAATTTCCAACCTCCATGTGCAGCAATCAAACAAAAACGATGACCATCTTTTTACAAATTTAAAACACTGCTTCATTTGTATCCTTCTTATTGAGTGCTACATTATTTTCTGAACAAAAGCATGTTGATCAGTTTACTAAGTCCCTGAATAAGTTTGTGTCGTGTTCTCTCATGATTATATTAATTTTCACTTCTTACTTTTCAAATGCACAATAGAAAAGTTGAATAAAAGTTTAAGTGAAACTTTGTTCTTACTTTTGAAGTGTCTTATGATGGACTTTTACACCATACTGTACTGTATAGTACAGTAATAGTACTGTAAAGTACTGTATAGAGAAACTAGCAGAGATTTTGCAAGGTGATGAAAGGTAGCAGATTTTCTGTGGTTTTTTTTATTCTGGGTCTCTAGTTTGGGTAGTTTATTTTCCTCCCTTTTTGTTCTGGGGCAACCTAAGAAAACCTAGCAACTTGGCAAAAGGTTTGGACATTTATCACACAGATCAAATCTTTTAATCTTAAAAATAGTTGTAATGGCTTTGTTTCTACACACTTTGAGTATGAGGTGAGAGTGGATCTTAACTGATCCTGAAATCTAATGAGCAATGATGAACTAGTCCAATACTATTCTGCCTGCTGCAGTTACTCCCTAAATTTATCCTATCAGTTTTGTCAACTTGCACTTTTTTTAGTAGGCTAAATGTGAAGTCATGACTTACAAGAAACTGCTGAGAATTTTTTACTGGTTTTAGACTGAATTATTTAATGCTAAAGTAGTTGACTATAATACAACTAATATTTGAAACTTGCAATCGTTATTGGATACTTTGTATAGTTTTATTCAAAAGAATTTTACTTTCATGCTGAAATTTTCACTCTATATTGTGAAACACTCTGAGTCTTGGCTAATTCACTATTAATAGTCTTACTATATAACTAGATATTCAAGTTGAATATATTAAAGTCATGTTCCATGTTTGAGGCCTTTGTTTACTTAAATAGGAAAAAAAAATCATTAATCTTCTGGGTTTTTTTATGTTTGCCTGTTTTTTATTTGTGGTGGGGTTTTTTTGTTTTGTTTTGGTTTGGGTTTTTTTTTGTTATTGGTTGGTTAGTTGATTTTTTTGTGTTTGTGTTGGTTTAAGTTAGAACAGAACAACTCTGTTTGGTGGTTTTACTTTTCAGCTCAGTCTCTTCTACCTAACTGTGCTTTCTGAAGTTAACAGCAGATTTTTGCAGACACTGTCTGCTTCCAGCGGTGATAACACTCCATGTTTAGAGTTAGTACTGAGGATTGGTGTGCAGAGCAAGGTCACTGCTAAATCTTGTGTACCAGGTTGGCAGTGCAGAAAGTAAAAAGCCTCACCTAAGGAGAGGAATGGACAGGACAGGTGACCCTAAACTGACCAATGAGTTATTCCATCCTATATAGGTCAAATCAGTATAAAGCTGAGAGACACAAGGGTCAAGCTCATCTTCAATGGCCAGCATCCAAGGAGGACTCCATCCATTCTGGCTTTGACACCAATCCATGTATTCCTGAATCCAGTTCCAGAATCCTGCTCCTAAATCTAGTTCCACTGGACCACTGCTGAGTCCAGTCTGACAGTTGAAGCATTTCTGTCAATCATGACTCCTATGGGAATAATTTAACATTTTTTTTCCTAGATTTAATAGTAGCCATGCAGTCCATAACTGCCCTATAAGCCATTGTTCTTCCCAGAATTACCTATTTTCTACTGCTGTACATCTTGCAGAATTAAGCACAGTTTATACTGTAAGACCCACTAATACTTCCCAACCCAAGTGCTGGCAAATGCCATCTCCCAGCAAGACAGGAATTAAGAGCCCAGTACACACTGCTGTTTAAATTTCAACTCCAATATGAGAATTGACCATTAGCATGGGATCCAAAGTTCCCTAGAAGTTTCCACAAGCAACTCAAGTGTTTCCTACACTCCCTGTATCAGATTTCACCCCAGACTGTAAAGGATCCATTGTTAATGCTAACTTCCAGCCCATACTCTACCAAATCATAATCTTAAATTTAATTCCAACCAGTTATAACTATTGCCACGTAACTCTGATGCAACACTGAGATGGCCCCACACACCCTTGCCACAGTTAGTTCTTATGCTAATTCTCTAACTCACACAGTGCAGCCAAGCAAACTCTTACAGCTCTGCTATCTTAAATCCTAAACATAACAACCAGCTAACTACAGCCCAGTGACAAATAGATGCCAAATAATCTGCCATGAGTCTTTCATTGCTGCTACTTGCATCAGCACCAGAGTCCTTGCAATTTCCAGGATAAATGTAGGTCTTTGTCCCCTACTGTCCTTAATTCAAAACCTGCTGCACTCAGACCTGAACTGGCCTTAACTGCAGTCCAGCTGCCCATAACCATGCCAGATGAACTGTCGGCCAAAGCCTAGTTACCAGCTCCAGCCTCCTGCCCAGCCTTGCAGGATCTAGCAGCAAGCCTACCTTTTCTGCTCTGTCCTTCACTGGCAAGAATGTCTTCAGCTCTGCCCTAAATCTGACTTTTAGAGGAAATTTTGTGTAGTATTTTGGATTTGTTGTACTCAGTCTGGTGAGCAAAGTTAGACTAACTCTTAGTATTTCCATAATACAGTAGAACTCTAATTTCAAATACTGCAAATAAAATTGGCAAAATTATTTCATACCACCATAGGCTAGCTGGAGTACATTTTTGTTAACTGAACTGTATTATTTCCCATTTAAAGTGAACAGAAGCAGCAAAGGATGCGTGCTGTCAATACTTACCCTGTCCTATTATGGCACTCAGTGTCCTGACATTGCCATTGTCTTACTCAAGCCAAAGCTGTGCGTTAGTGTGTGAAGTGGCTTGATTAAGGAGTTGTATGTAACTGTTGTGGTGTTGACAGGATAACAGTGCCCAGAATTGCTGAGGCAGTTGATGAGTGCAAACATTTCCAAGAGTTGTGTGCAGCATTGCCCCAAGAATCTGTAAACTCAACAAGCAGCTCAGCTTCCATAGAAAAACATTTTCTCAGATTTTGAGAAACCTCTTGTAAGCTGTGTGGCTAAAGTTTTCACTTTACATGAGAGTGACTTTGGAGATGTAAGGTATCATGGGCCTTTGCACAGCTCTTTCTTTCTCTCCTTTCCTTGTGCAATGAACCTGCAAGTAGGAGCAATTCCAAACACTGCATCCTGGTGCACTTCTGAGCTCAGTATGTGCAAACAGTGTCCAGGTCTCTTAGGTTCACTTCCTGTGACTATGGAAATATTTGTTTGTTGTTAAAAACAACAACTTTAGTTTACTTCAGCCCTTTGTATTCTAAAATATGTGTTCTCATCCATAATTACATCAAATAGTTGCATTTTCCTCTGAAATGGCTTGTGTGCTAACTAGTGCAAGCTGGCAAACCTGATTTCAATTTCTGAGAAAATTTTCAAGATTTGTAAATATTTTTCATCCCACATTGGGACAAAATATCAAGAATGTGCCCATTTATGAAGAACAAAGACCCCAGTAAAATTGCCAAACGCTTTGCTTTGGACACAGTATGTCAGAATGGTGTGTTCAAAACTACTGGATGTTTAAATTCAAGTTTTTAATCCTTTAATGGCAAGAAGTAGATAGAGGATACTGACTTCTACTGTCTGGGAGAACCCCCCCATTTTAAGAAAGTACTTTTTATGCAAATCTTTTAATTAATTCTGAAACCTGAAAGTATGTGGTGGCAATAGTTTTATCTGTCATGGGCAATTCATGACTCCAGACCTGCCTCCTGATGGTATGTATACAAGGAATATGATTTCAGTCTCATCACAGATCTTCAGTCCCGTATAAACTGGATAAGGCAACGCCTACCGGTGAAGTCAGAGGGCTGAAGGAATGGTAATGGTAAATCATTGCTTCTCATTTTTGTGAAGCTATTCTCATTATTTATGAGTTCTGCTATATACAACATTGTCTCTGATAGGCATGTACAAATTCTATCAATAGCAATGAGATCTGTGCATGCCTCTGTCAAAGACTTCGCCTTTGCAGTCTTTTCATAACCTTTCACATGGCACAGAAACATAGAAATGTCTGGGTTGGAAGGGACCTCTAGAGGTCATCTAGTCCAACCCCCCTGCTGACAGCAGGGACA
>JANHGN010024451.1:22732-34339 GCA_024605025.1 Megaceryle maxima
AGATACCCAGCAGCAAGGGACGTGGATGTACTGATCAACAAGCAGCTGCATATGAGCCAGCAGTGTGCCCAGGTGGCTAAGAAGGCCAACAGCATCCTGGCCTGTATTAGAAATGGTGTGGCCAGCAGGATCAGGGAGGTGATTGTCCCTCTGTACTCGGCACTGATGAGGCCACACCTTGAGTACTGTGTTCAGTTTTGGGCACCTCACTGCAAGAAAGACATTGTGTCTCTGGAGTGAGTTCAGAGAGGGTCAACCAAACTGGTGAAGGGTCTGGAGAACAAGTCCTATGAAAAGAGTCTGAGGGAATTTAGATTTTTTAGTTTGGAGGGGAGACATTCTTGCTCTCTACAACTACCTGAAAGGAGTCTGTAGTGAGATGGGTGCAGACTCTCCTTTCAAGTAACTAATGACAGGACTAGTGGAAATGGCCTGAAGTTGCACCAGGGGAGCTTTAGACTAGATGTTAGGAAGAATAAACTAAACTGAAAAAGTAGTCGGGTGCTGGAACGGGAGGTGGTGGGGTCACCATCCTTAGAGGTGTTCAAAAAACATGAAGATGAGGCACTTCAGGACATGCTCTAGTGGGATGGTGAGGTGTTTGGTTTGGGTTTTTTTATGGTTTTGTTTGTTTGATTTTGTTTGGTTTGTTTGGTTTGGTTTTTGTTTGTCTGTTTGGTTTTTTTTTTCTTGGTTTTTTGGTCTGACAGTTGGATGCAGTGATCTTAGAGGTCTTTCCCAGCTGTGACAATTCTGTGATTCTGTGGTCAAGGCCTTTTCTGTTAAACTTGAAGTGACTATCACTGATCTCTCTGCAAAGTATCTCTACCCCTGAGGTTTGTCTTCAGAAGACATTCCATTCAGCTTCAAAGTCCAGGATCATTCTTGATGTCAATGATAATTTTTTTAGGTGTCTTTCATAGAGTCACGCAGTGTGAAAATACTTACAAACAAGTACTCACAGGAGAAATATGGCCACCCACAACTGTTCTTCTTTAAGAAATTTTGTCCATATGTACATTCACAACCACCTTTCTACCCCTTACACTAGAAGTTTTCTAGTTCTGAGACTGAGAAGAACAGTGGGTGCAGGGTGTACTGCTTCCTTTTAGACCAGTCAGTGCAGCATACTGGGAAGGTCAGGCTGCACACCTTATGAATAATGTTGAGGAAAATATGACCTTGGTTACTAATGTGTCTATTGGTATATAAATCTGTCACTTGAGCATGGCATTTTTAAAAAGAATAGTTGCAATTTGATACCATGTCTATCACATTATCTAACTGCACTAACTCTGTCTCACCCATGGTTTCATTCTTATCGTGTCAGTTACATAAAATGAAGTAGGAGTGTGAAATAACTAAGTGAAAAGACTCAAGCAACATTATGTACACTTTTCAATTCACAGTTGTTTATTTCAGAAGTGGTTACTTGTTTGGTTATTTTTTTAAAATATGATATGCACCTACTTCCTACAGTAAAATAATTCTCTCCCAGTAATGAAATGGATGAAGAAATAAAATTTAAGTATTACAGCCAAAACTGCATATTCTTGTGATCTCAGCTAGAGAGGACTGGGGGACTAAAGGCCTGCCTTAACTTCTTATTTTCCAACTTTGCTACATCAAAATGAGTGACTAACAGTCGCAACTGACAATAAGCGGTTAGTTGAACATCTGAACTGAAGTAGTTTAAGCTGTCAGCAAAGCACCAGAGAGTCATCTTCCAGTGTTTCTTATCCAATTAGTACATACTTAAACAAATTGGAAAAAAAAAAAAAAAATTGTAAAGCTATAAAGACAGTGAAGACTGCTTTTGACATGGCTTTTCAGTTGTCATTTCAGGGCATGTTATTTTCTATTTAATTGTGGGTTTGGTTAGAAGCTTTGGTTTCAGATTTCCCTCTTGGTCACTTAGTTCAGTTTCTATGAAGACAAGCAGAAGGGAGTTCACATAGTAAATATTTTTGCAAACTCTCCTTTCCAAGTTTCTCTGACTGTCATAATGGCATATTTAAGGGCCCTTCTGCTATTTTTAAGGAGGCCTGAAAGGATAGAATTTGTGAACCAGACAAACTCTCTGGGATGGCTGAATGAGGGGGAAAAGAGACTGAAGAACATGCAGAAGGCAAAACTCCGAACTTATTGCAGTGGTGGAGAGCAGAAGAGCCCCCAAGGAAAGTAGTTCACAGAAACACAGAATCATAGTTCCCATGTGGATGAGATGATGGTGCTCCTTAGTGCACAGATGCAGTGAGATGGCCACTGGGGACCACTGATCATCCCTTCTGTGTTCTTCTTCCTATCCTCCCTGTACTGAAGTTGAGCATCCAAGGAGTGCTGGTATCCTCAGTACAGTCTTCACACTCTGAACTATGGGCAAACTACTCCTTATTGTTCCTTGGTAGCTGAGTCCTTCCCTCCTACACTGGAGCCAGCAGAACCAGGATACCTTAAAGCCCAAGGTCTGTTCCACAGCCCTGAAACCACAAAGCTACTCCAGTTCAGTTTTCTGGCTCACTCGTACTCACCAGATCCTCAGTGTGCCTCTCCCAGCTAGCGTGGCAGACTCCACCAGCTAACACTTTGTGATGTTTTCAGAAGCTCACAGTTCCAGAGCTGAGGAGTCCTGATATACACAGAGATGTGGAAATGTTTACAAAAGGTGTTGAATGAAGCCAGAACTTTGTTTCTCTCAATGGTGTTCTAACAGAGATTATTAGTTAAAACAAAACAAAAGAAAAGCCACAATGAAAATTGTCACTAACATTTGCTTTTTTATTATACTTCTGAAAGAGTAAATCATAACAACCCCGCAGAGAAGCTGCTATTTACTTCAAAAGTCAGGTCAAACACAGCAAACCAAGCTGCCAAGTGATACTTTTCTCTTTGATACACCTTTCAGCTCCTCATGAATCTCTTGGTATGCATCAAGAGTGATGACTGTAGGTTTATTACCTTCCAATCAGGGTGCTATATAATGCTTTGTATTAATATTAACACATAGGAGAAGGGGAAAAGAGGGAAGATCCCTAGGATGAGAATGAGCATTGTGTGTTTGGACAAATACAGAGGTAAACTTTTTTATTTGACAAGGGCAATACTGCACGCCCATGAAATTATACTCACCCCCTTGAAATTATACTCACTACTAAAGGAGATACTCCAGCACTGTAGAATCTTTTGGGAAGTGTAAAGCTGCTGTAGCAGCTCTAGTGACCTTCACTTCCATTTTCTGTGCAGGCAACAACAACATTTAGGTTTCTGCTCATGAAGACTAAGACAGAAAAAAAAGAATATGCAGGTAAGCTGTTGCCATGTTGTGCTGGAATGAAGCATATACTTCTGAAAACTAGCCCTAGACTATACAGGCTGGGATGTGCCTTTTCCTGGATTATTCCTGGACCCATTGCTTAAAAATTGGATTATTGTTCTTTGTACATTATTTATATATTTATTTATTTAATGTGCATTCTTGGACTCGTTTAATCTCTAGAACTTCAGCCCTTCCATCTAAAATATGGTATATTATCAGAACAACCTAGGGGATAATCCTTCTACTTTAATCAAGAATTTGAGATTTCAAAATCTGACTTCATTTCAAATTGGGCAACAGCCAAATATTTTGAAATTCTCAGAATGGGAAAGAGAAAACAGATTGATCAAAACATTTCAACTGTAATGTTTATCTTCAAAGACATTTTAATATCTTAACACAAGTTTGATCAAATATGTAATTTTTAAAAGAAAATCCATTTTTTATTTCAGGAACATAATGGAATATTTAGAGGCTCTTAGAACTACTTTCAGTGTTTCTTAAAGGAAGTTTGCATAAAGCAAATATGGTTTTGAAAACATTTTATTTTTTCCTATGAAATATCTCTGTTAAGATTATAGACATGTATTCTCTGTCTATTCACTAGACCTTTAATGAACTATGACAAAACTAGAAAGATTTGTGAGGCTTGATTGTGGAAACTTAAACAGTAAATGTGAAGCCAAAGATCAGCTGAAGTAAAAGGTTATTAGCTTTATTGAAGTTTTCCCTCAGAGTTATGGTAGTCCTTGATCAGCATTTTCAGCTATATATACATCTGTATATATATGCATCTGGTATAGCAAGAAGGCATCATGCACTACCTTTTACTCATTTCTGAAGTGCTCAGTTAGATAGGCATTTTCATTAGGCAGTTCTGTATGTGTGAACCTGTGTTGTCTAACCATGGGCACAAAACTTAAAATGTAATGTTGACTCCTGTCAACATAATATAGGGTACCCTATATAGTGACATATTATAAAATATGTGGATTTTAAGCAAAGCATCTAAGTTATGTTGTGTTCAGTATTGCAAATGATCAGATGTTTCAGCTTAAATATTCAGGATTTGTTTTTTTCATTTCCAAGAAATTAATTAAAGACATAGCTAAAATAATATTTTACATGTCAAAGTAAAAATATTCCCTTCACAACACAGTGAATATTCAGTGGTTCAAGATGCTTGTACTAAAAACCTAGAGGAAGTGAAGACATGTAAGGTATCTTGATTCCTAGAAATACAAGCCCTTTAAAAAATATCTGTACAACTTTCTGGGAGCCTTACACCTAGTTGGTGTGTGCTGTTTTGGTGCTACATGGACATCATCTGAATTCAAACCTTGTTTGCATTAAAGTGATAGTCTGCTTCTCTTAGCTGCCTCCACTAACTTTTTAGTAGGGTTGAGTTTAGTGTGTGTGCTTAAGAAAACAGCATTAGGTTGTGCTATCTGATCTTAACATGCTGTACTGTTGTGGTGAATTTCTTAATGCACCAGGGTGTCCATCAGGTCCCAGATACAACCACAAAGCCAAGACAGTGACGCAAATCAGCAGCTGATATAAACAAGTTGACACAAACCAGAAACTAAGCTAGCAGAGAACCTCCGGAGATGCTTTTTTTCTTTTCTCTTCTCTTCTTTTTTTCTCTTTTTTTTTAATAGAGGAAAGTGTTTCTCAGCAACTGAAATGCTTTCGCATTTGCTTCCAACTTCACAATTAACCTAAATTTGACTCTGTAATGTGCAAGTTTATGGGAGAAAATGTGATACAGCCTGCTTGTAATTAGTTTTATAGACAGGCTCTGTGTCCTAGACTTACCACATCTGTTGATTTTTAAAGGTACCCTGATGACCTCTTTTCCTATTTATAGGCTATTTAATAATCTGTTAAAATTCTTGCAGAAAAGACCACAGTGATTTAGTGAAGCCCTGTATTCCTGTATTTTTTTCTTCATCTCTTTACTACTAGATGATTAAATGCATAGAATCACTTTCTCTAGTTAGAAATCTGTTTCCTTCTTTCCAAACTTTATCCTTACTTTAAACATATATGTTGTACTATTTAGTTCACACTCCTAAGCACAAGCATCATCTCCTATGGATGTATATGGATTTACTGCAGCTACATACTATGCTGGTAGCACTAAGTGTGAATGCAGCTTAGTGTAACAGAAGTGCTCTGTTACATGTGGTGTCTTATCCTGCTTTCCTTCTCCTTCTAGGCCAGTAAGATCTTGCAGCCTAGGTCCACATTTGTTTGTGTAACTGCATCTGCACTGAGACTGTTGCCTGGTGCAGCTGTAGCACTGCAAACTGCTCACTTGACAGATAGAGCCAGGCCAGCAGGAGTACAGTGAAAATGTGGTCAGAACTATCCACCTGTTCTCCTTTCTCAGAATAGCTACTGTTTATTCTGGTGTGTGTTTTGATAAAGTTGTTCAAGCACCTTATTCTGTATAAATAGATCATCATTATATGTGATTGTAACACTGTTTTCAACTAGCTTATGACTTGTAGTAAGCATCTTTGTTCCTCAAAAGCTGTGTTTTTTCTTCTAAGTATTTATGTCTGAAAGCACAATATTCTGAAATTATTTTATTAATCTCCAGTTTTTTGAGCATGGCAAAAGCAAAAGAGCAGAAATAACATGATCCTAAAGGCTGACAGTATTTGAATTTTTGGCAGCATGGGATAGATCAACACTCCCCAATCTGTTTCTGACTGATGCTCCACTTTACCTCAGTTTAATCGATTAACCTTCATTTGCAAACTAGAGTAATTGTATTTACAAAATTTAAAGACTGTACATATATTAAGTAACTAACATTCATTAACAAAATTCTTTTCAAGAATAAAGTCTTGGCTGTTAAATATGTCACTGGAGAAGAAAATAATGTTTGTCTTCTGCTAGGAAAATGCATATATGACAATTCTAACGTGTCTTATCATGCTACAAATCTGTTCCTATTAAAGATATAACAAATAGGCTGTAAAAGCTCTGTTCCTCAGAGCTTTCATATCATGTATCTAGGTTTGGTGGAGAATGCAAGAAGAGTTGTCAGTCAGGCCTCCTGGAAGTGAATATCTTCTTTTTCATAGTCCAGATAATAGTGTAACAGGAAATTACTTCCATATGTGGCATACATGTGTTAGGAAGAGCAGGATATTTTTTGTATCTCTTAATAGAGAGATGTCATCTACTGGATATTATAATTTACTGAAGAGTCACCAAGGTTAGTTAGGAAATGCTAGCTGTTGTTGTAATTATTACCTTTTGCAAAATTGCTTTTAATACACTTTCCACAAAATTAAGCCTTCTGACAGAAAGTGGGTTGATAGACAAAAGATAAGGATACTGCAGTTCATATGTCTTTTTTTTTTTTCTGATCATCTTTTATCCACCAAATAAATTGCAGATAATACTGCCTGCATTTTTCTAGTCTTTTGTCATTATCACCCCTTGATCTCAGTGTAATATAGAAGATGATGATAAATAGTTATTTTTAGAGGCAAACGTGGAGTGTTGAGAGGGTCTGTAAACTGCAACTGACATTTTTTCTTTGCCATCCAGCTTCTACTGTTTTATTATCAACTTAAAAACAAACCACTAAAAAAAACACAAGAAACCAAAGCCTGGGACCACTGTGCTTATGTCTGTTCAGCTTTAGGAAAGGTTTCCAGGAATTAAAATTCAGATTTAAAGTTTATGTATTTAAATCCCCAAACCTGCTTTTTTCTGCCTAAACACATAGTCTGGCTACTGCTCAGTTCATCTCAGTATTAATAATATACAGTATATTACCATTTATGTACTGTGTAAAATAATAACATTATCCTCACTGTCTTGTTGATTTTAGCTCTGAATTTTACATTTTATCTGTAGTAAGAAGTACTGTTGCAATTTGTGAAACTGATGTTCATGAATCATTTTGTAAGGGAACATTTTCACGTGTGTAGAGTCACCCAGCTGCTGTCAGGCTCCTGTGTCAGATGTAGGCAGTGCAGAATCATCAGGCTTCAAACCCTCAGATGCAGATGGGAGGATGTTGAAACTCTGTCTGGGTATAAGGATGGTCAAACTAGAGTTGGTGTCTATAGACAAAGAGGAGTGGCCAAATGTCCTTAAATAAAAGACAGAGGGATTCTTCAGCTTCAGTTGCTGTTCAACTCTGAAACCATGTTAGTTTCAAGTGGTAATAATACCCAAGGTGCTGTTCTCATAGACAAGGTTCTCACTGAACAGCTCAAGGAAAATCAACATTAATGGGTGCTTATAGCCCTGCAATGTCCATGCCCAGCCCCATTCTGCATGGTCCCTATCTTCATTCCTTGCAGATGAAAGGAGAGGTTGTATTGCTAGTGAACTAACAGAGTGGAGATGGGATGGGGTATGGAGGCTTGGGTGTTTGCTCTGCCTCCTCTATATTCAATTTCGCCTACAGTGATGAAAAAGCTGGAGTTGTCCAGACTTATAAGATAGCCACATCCTTTATGAAGTCAGTCGTCTCCAGCAGTTCTGCTGGGGATGGTGGTTTATTTAAAATTCATTGTAAAATCATCTACAACAAGGAGTTGTGTGCAGATAATGAATGCCTCAACCTCACATATTCTTGAAGGATGAATTGTGCCACCAGAGTTCCCAGATGGCAAATGGAGGATAGCCATGGTGTCAGCCCTTGTTTAGAAGGCCTAGGAAGACTCTCCTAGGGAACAGATGGAAAGAATATGTACAGGAAATATTCTAGAGCAGGCAGGGAAAGTCTGCCTGCAATCCCACAGCCTACAGGGGAAAATTGACAGTATGCAGGCCTGCTGTGACTGTGTCTGTGTAAAGTCTGAATAGGCTCCACCTGAAAGGAGCTTATCAGGAGTGTCTGACAGGATTTGTTATAGGCTGTGATATGCTCTGCTGCAGTCTTGCACCAGGGACATTATTAAGATGACAGATGACGCTGTTAAAATGGCAGTTTGTAACAGTGTTATAAAAGGTCTTTAGAGTTGTATTTTTGTCTAGGACTTATATAAAGCAACAGGAAAAAAAAAATTGTAAAAATTTGAATGCATGCTTGTGGAGTGAAAACTGTGTCAAGTGTAAACATGAACAAGAGAAAAATGAAGAAAATGGACCCATGGGACAGTAGAGAGAAGGGAAAGGTGATACGTGGAAAGAGAGAGATGAATGTTTCAGAAAATTAATTTAAAAAACATCCAGATCACACACCTTTTTAAATCTGGTCAAAAAAATCTGAAACTGTAAACCCTAAAACTTTGAGGGACAAGTATTTAGAGGCTATATATATATACTAAACTATACTCATTAGTATTTCTAGACAATAGTCATTGCTGCAGAATAAAATTTCTGTTGTATTGATATGTCTTGTTCTGACCAGAGTTAAAAAAATATGAGTGGAATGAAATTAAAAATATGTGAAACATATAATGATTGATTCAAACTCATTAGATTTAAAACATTTTAGATAAAAGTGGTGAGATAGTTACATATTTGTGTATCTTCTCTCGTGATACAAACCCCAGGATATGCTAATGACATTTTAAAGTAGTACATTTAAAATAGCTTAAAAATAATCACAGAATTGAAATTTAATATGTGGAACAGATTTCCACAAGGCAGAAGGGTCTAAAAATAATGAGAAATCAAGACAGTATAAAATGAGAATATAAATAAAGCAAGCATAGATGAGATTCAGAAAGTTAAGACGAGATAAAATTTTTGCACTTTGCTGTAATCTTTAGCTCTGAATCTGTGGCAGAACTACTGAGCACTACTGCAAATAGGGTAGTAATCACAGTTGCTGGTCTGACCACCTTCTCTGATCTGGTATGACAGTTCCTGCGTTCTGTGTTCTTCCTCCAAAACCTCTTTTATGGCTGAAAAAAAGTTGTAACAGATCGTTTGAACATTAACCACAATGACAGAGCTCTTAAGAATTTTAAGGACCTGCCTCTAAACCTATATTAATCTGATGATGCTCTCTATCCTTAGCAATTCTTTCATTTTCAGTGGGATGAGGACAGGATACTTGGGTTTCCTAAAACTTTTCATAAAGTCCTTCACAATAGTTTGTGAAGAGGCCAAACTTCTGCAGGGGAAAAGAAAAAATATCCTTTCAAGGATACATTGCTGGTTAAAAGATGAGTAAGTGTTCATGGTGGTGAGACATTTCCACTGGACTCTCACAAGGGTATATGCTGGGAAATATGTTAAACTGGTCATAAAGAGACTGAAAAAAAGTGGTGAAAAAAGTACATGAAGAAATTTTCCAATAATCAAAAATCATTCAGGATGGCCAGATCTAGGGCTAATTGCCAAAGGACTTTGTAATCCTTAGTAAATGTGTAAAAAGGTGATGCCCGAATCCTAATATTGATAATGTACGAAGAGAGGGCGAAAAACTAAATCTGCAAAGCAATGGACTTTAAATGAGCTGTTACTTTTAAGGAAAGACAACTTGGACTCCTTGGACAGGAGTCAAAACCATGAAAAGAATGAAAAAAGGAACAGAGCAAAATAAACAGTCATTACACCACTAAATAAATCCATGATACGCTCACATCTTGAACAGTAAGTGTAGTTCTGGTTACCTCGTTCTAGAAAGTAAATATACAGAGTACAATATTAATGGTCAGGAGTATGGGACAGAGGGAATAAATACATTATGAGAGGCCTCTTTGGTGTGGAAAAAGAGTAGAAGTGAGTTGAGAGGAAAAAGCATAATAAAGCCATGGAGAAGACAAGTAAATTCTGTAACACAGGAACTCTGAAAGAAAAACAGAGGAAGCACTTTTTCACACAATGCATAGTTAAGTTGTTGGATTAATCATCCAAAGATCTTGAGGCCAAAAATATGATCAAAATCAAGTGTAAAAATATACATTAAGATAGATTCATATTTCCAGTAAACTTAATTGCCCCAGTGTGCTTACTGTCTCATAAGGTCTCTTACTAGATTGACAAAATCCTTTCTAATATTTTATGCTCTTTCTCTAAGCATCTGTTGTTGGCTATTGTCAGCATTACTTTTGTCACCAGGGTAGCCACTCTACTTATGTATTCTCTTGTTGTTAATAAAAATTTAATGTCTTCTGAGTTTTAAAACTTTTAATCAAGGATTTAAAAGCTACATTTCAGAGTGTTTGAGGTTTTGTATACTTAATGGTAAGGCTTGAAGGATTCTGCTTATCAGAAAAGGTGACTCTGCAGCCTGTAAAAATCTAGTCCCTTTAAGCTATTGCAAAGCAGAAACATGAACCCCTGTTTGAGAATGTTTATTTTTTTGTTAAAGTGTGTTGGAAAGGTTTCCCTTCAGTGTTCATTAATAGTTAATGCTTATTGTAGCCCTACAGTATTGTTTCACTTTGTATTTATGTATGTCTTCAAGCAATGAAGCTACTGAATTCTGCTAGGACTTTTGTGTCCCACTTAGAAATAGACCAATATCAAAAAGTTTTCAAGCTCAGATGGGTTTGTGTAATGATCTCCCTTTGAGCTGGAGATCTTCAGAGAACAGGCATTCTCATGAGACTTCTGGTATTTCCTGTTTCTCATCAGACCAGAAATACAGTAGCAGAGGAAGAGCTTTTCTCTTAGCACTGTATGATATTTGAGCTGCTGCCCGAATCTAGGAAGTGCCACAGTGCATATAAACGGAAAGAAAACAAACAAGCAACTTCAGTGTAACCTTTTCAAACCCCAGAAAATGTTCATATTTGGCTTGTATTTGGACAGCAGCAGTTCACTCCTCCCTAGCCTTGTGATGTATTTTTGTCCAGAGTTAAGGACTAATGTGCCATTTTTTGAAGTTAACAAGATGCTTTTTGTAAATCTGTCTGTTGTAAAGCTCTAACAGAAGTATTGTACATTGTAAAGACAGAGGTATTGCACAGTGGCACTCAACAGATTAATCAAAATGTAACACTTGTAGGAGTGAAAATGCTTGTCTAGAAATATCTCCTAATGAGACGTATTCAATTTAAATAGGTTCTAATTTATTTTCTTGAAAGCTCTCTAGTGATTTCTTTTATAAAATGTGCAATCACAGATATAAATTTATGTATGTGTAGACCTTAACCTAAAAAATCAAACATCTATTTCAGATGGTTTCAAAGTAGACAAGTTAGAACTAGCACAGAAGATTTCTATTGACACAGAGGATTATAATATAGAGTGACTAAATGTATGTTTGTGTCCTTCCAGTGCACATTTTCCATTTTAACAATTTTAAAAATTCACATTAAAGTATTTGTATTTTTAAAAACTTTTTGTATTTGTAT
>JANHGN010024453.1:0-30415 GCA_024605025.1 Megaceryle maxima
GCGCATAATGGTGTCTGAATGGTGGACCTGTGCTGTTGGGCTGCCAGCGGTGACCTGCCAGCGGTGACCTGCCGGGCGCACGGATACGGCGCAGGTGGGGCAACGACGGACGCCCCGAGGGGGGGGGACCCCGTAGGGCGCCGCGGCACGAGCAGCGCCAGCAGGGGGCGCTGCAGCACCGCGGAGCGGGCCGGACGCGCCGGGCCGGCGACTTCTCCCGGCCCTGGCCCGGCGGGTTCCCTCCCACCGCAGCTCCGGGCTCCGCTCGGCGCACCGGGTCAGAGGAACCCTGCAAGCCGGTGCGGCCTGGCCGCTTCGTTCCCCGCTCAGCACTTAGCGACCGGCAGAGACGCGCCGTGTCACGCACCGGGGAGCGGACCCCGCCGTGAGCCAGCCCCTTCCCCGCCGCAGGTTTCCCTGCTTTGTGTCCCGACGGGGCGTCTGAGCGAGGCGAGGAGCGGCGCAAGCGGCTGCAGGAGGAGCTGAGCCGCTGCTCTTCCCGGGGCGCTGACAAACCAGGTCCCGGCGTCTGAGCTGTGCCCAGGCTGTTAAGACAGTCAGGAATTTCTAGACGACTTCGAAGTGCAGTGTTTTGTGCCACCCACCACTGGATAGTATCTAGTTTGCAATATATGCTTATAGAAAAAAGGGAGGAGTAATGTTTGCAGTGTAAACGCTTTAAAGGTGTAAGCAAAGATTTTCAGGAATTTAACAGTAAGACTTGCTAAAAAGTAAAGGGAATCCAAAGGCTAGTTTTATAGAACAGGGAGATTCTTCAGGACCCAGGAGCTGCTTCTCGCGCAGCAGTAAGCACGCTGCTGAGGGCTCATCTCCTCAGACATTTCATGCTCTGTATTCATTGTCTCTGCCTGACCTACACGTGCGTCTCGGTACAAACTTGACACTGAGAAACCAGTTCCTTTCCAAGTGTGATGGTGTCTGGTCCCATAACGAGCGTTATCTTGAGGGAGAGGAAGCAATGTGCTGACAAAGGCTGAGGGCTGGCAGGAGGGTGTCCCCAGAGCAGCAGATCCAGGACGTAGCTGGCTGCCCCACAAGCCCCCTGGGTAGCTGCCATCCCTCCCCCCTTCCACCCCCCGGCAAAGCAGACACACCTGCTGCTCCCCAACCTGCATCATCCCTCACCTTTTTCTTCATTACACTCCTCTTTCCACAGCCCAGGCTGTGCATCTTGCACAACCCTTTGCGCTGCTTTCATCAAGGTTACCCCTACCGAGAGCTGGCTGTGAAATCTGTTCAGATTTTGTTAAAAAAAAGGAGGAAAATACTGGGCATGTTGGGAGAGACCAGTTTCCAAAGCACCTAAGAAGGCCCCGGGCCCGGTGCCTTCTGTTTCCTGGGTGTCCAGGTGGGAAGCTCGGAGCTGCCCTCACAGGGAAGGTCTCTGTAAAAGAGGCATTACCAGCGTGTATTGCAGGGAGCTGGCCTTGTCCGTCACAGCGATCCCAGCCAGAGGAGCCAACCGACCCATCGCACAGGGCACTGCACACAGGCCATGGACACGGCCTCTGAGACTCCAGAACACAAAGAAAGGAAAGGAAAGGCATGTGTATCAAACATAACCCCCCCGGGAATATATAAAAGAGCTGATTTCCACTCTAATTTTTGATCTATTTCTCCTCCCTCCTCTATTTTCTTCCCCCTCTACCCCAGCCCCAGGCACACACGTTATAAACACCGACTCCCCTCACTCTAATAGCCATGAGAGATTTAGAGCAGAGCCACTATAAATATGCCAGTGAACAGAAATACATTAAAGGATTAAACCATTCAATTTGAACTTGTAAAACTTGGGCTTTGGGTCAGCTTTCGTCACTGACATGTAATACACCTTTACTGTAGACAGCAAAGAACAGCAGGGCAGAGAAGTCAAAAACAAGAATAGCTTTAAGTATCAGCAAGCCGTGTCACTGAGGAAATGTGTTACCATCAGTTATGCAAATGAGGACATAAATTCATTAGCTACAGTCTTCAGATTTTCTCGACCTCTGTCTTAATGGAGACATGCCTCATTTGAAGCACAGGACAAAGCAAACACAAGGATGGTGACTGGGGAGTGAAGGCTATGGGGAACACTGAACGTAGATAATCTTAGAAAGGATTTGAAGCAGAAGGGAATTGGCAGAAGTATACGTCCAGAAAAGCTTAAGAAGGGCTGGGAAGAGCGGGCACCAGAGAAGAAGCACCAAAACCAAGAACCCCAAGGTAAAAGCTGCAGGGATCTTCATTTTGGGGGCTGTGAAACTCGCACTGTGCCAGGCTGACTTCAGGTGATGGTCTGTCACCTTTCCAAGATGCAATTTCTTTCTGCCCTTAGTTCCAGTTATAATCAGTCCTTGGCCTAAAATAGACTTAAACTTCTCCATGGCAACAAAGGCAAAATCATAATTGGAGTAGTGTTTGTGCTACCTCTACAATAACACATCACTTCAAGCACTATCATCTTCAGATGTCAAATAAAAAAACCACATGTTGAGGAAAAAAAGTATGAAAAATGCCAATGAAGCACAAAACTGGGGAAATAAGAGGTGAAAGAGATATATTCAAGCACTCAAGTTCACATTCAGCTTGAAGTATACTCTCTTGTTATGCTGCTTTACATGACTCGAGCGTCAGGTCTCCTAGGCTGACAGCACTCGACATTAAGATTTTTTTTTTCCTTGATACCTCCCTCCATTTTCACTTTCTTGGTTTTATACCTTTTCTCCTACTTACAACTCTGCAGACCACCCAAATAAGCCATCTTTCTCCTCTTGGTGTTTACAGCCCTTAAACACTGGCAGCTGATTACCGTATCTCCCTTAATGATCGTTTGGCCAGGCTATGCATATCTAATTTCCAGTCATAATTCAATTCCTGCAGCACCCCTGCCAACAGTGAAAGTTATTGTATTACAGACCTTCGAAGGGAAAAGCAAGGACCTCTTTTATATCCCTGCAACATGTAATTAACACAATCCTGACCCTTTTCCCTAGTTTATTCATAAAAGGGTCAGCTTCACGGCCAGGGTAAACGCTCCTTGTTTGCAGTGCATTCTCCTGGCATCCCTGACACGGGTGAGAGGTCTGACACCTCCCTCCAACCCCACTGCTGGGAGCTGAAGCTGCACTGGTCTCTGACCGCATCACCAGGCCTCCGTAGAGCTGAATGCTTCACTCTGCTAACTGAGAATTTGTTAAACGCAAGCAGAATGGCAGTGAAAATAGCTCGAATGAACTCTTCGGGTCCAAGGCCTCTCCTGAATGACAGATCACAGCGTTTCTGCCTTCAATCCCACTCCACCAGAACGAGTTTGCGCATCACGGCACAGAACGTATCGTGGTGCGCGAGCTATTGCATCGTGGTGTCCTTGCTGTAACGTGCATCACATCAAATAACAAACCCGATAAGTACAGAGTGTAAAAACAATCACATATAGATTCTGCAATGCTCCTGGGACTTGTTATATCTGTTATCCTTAAGAAAAATGACACTGCAAACAGCAGAGAGGAAGGCAGGCCCTGGTGGAGCAGCAGGGCTGGTGGCAGTGCCAAGTGCTGCATCCTCCCGGGGGAGGAGGCCATGCTATGTGGCACGCTCCAGGACACAGCCCCCTGCCCTGCCAGGACACAGAACAGAACAGAGTGCTCGCCTTAGCTTTTTAGCACCAATATCAAGCACTTCTGAAAACAGCTCTGCCATTCAAATGGATATCAAACTTTAGGTTCTGAGGAGGAAATCCATTAGGTGTCTTCACAGAGTCATTTAATCGCAGGGGAATTCTTTACACCATCTATCCCCTTTTCAGCTATGGAAAATAGGAAGGTATTTGCCATTTAGCAGCAGTGAGCAGGGCCACTAGGGAATACAATTAAAAGGGCTTCCAGTTAGATTGACAGAGAATGATGGGTTTTATCTGCAATTGGAGGCTAAGCCCCGAGGAAAAAAAATGCTGTGTTGATTTAGAAACCTGATGCAAGGTCAGGAAATTAAATTGTTTCCACCTCATCTGTGGCAACATACCTACAGTTGGATGCTTCTCCTTCCACAAAACCAAACAAAATCCATTGCAATTCGACAAGCAGTCTAGCAGCTGCCATACCCACCTTTTCGAGCAGCACTGGGGCAGGCTGGAAAATGCTGAACTGTGGGACATGTTTCTGTTCTGGGGGGCAACACAGAACCAGGTGGCACTTCCGAGATCACCCCCAGTGCCACTCTGCAGGCACTTCTGAGACAGACTGTATCTATTGAATCCAGAGCCTGGCGTTTGGTATAATCGAGATATAAATCTAGCACACATGGCACACATCTAAACTTCATGTTAGTCATCATGTTTACAAGAAGGTTACAGGCAGAAAAAAATAAACATGTTACATTAGCTTGCTTCGTGTTGTTGTAAGACAAAAACCTCACAATTCAAGACATGAGACAGTCATTAGTGCATAGGAAGTCTGTAAAGGAATTCTGACTGTGATCGTATTTATTGTCTGAGAATGCTTCAACTGATTACTGATGTAATCGGTATTAACCAACTTTGGCACTATACTACAGGACTAACAACCTGTGGTACAGCAAGAAAATACCTTCTAAAATACATTTGCACACATTTGTCCTACTTACTCACTGGAACCAGAGTTCAGCACAAGAGTATGTTTCCAGCATAAACCAAACTGACTGCTCAGAAGGTGGACTAACATCAGCACTAATTTACGAGGGCTCAGTAGCTGCCAGGACCACTCTCTTGGTTTCCCTGATGCTTTCACTAGAAGAAACAGTGAGGCCATGTTACAGACAAATGACTAAATCAGGTTATCTGCTGGGGTGGAAGAAACAGGTCTTATTTCACAATTACTTCTGGCTTGGCTGGGCAGCTTTAAGGCTTGAACCGAACTGGCCAAAAATCAACCCAGCTACTGACTTTAACAAACATGGGAAAATCTTAATTTATAATGTGAATTCCTTCATTTTCAGCAGTAATTTTCTTTTGATGATAGAGCTGTATTACTTTTGGTTATAGTCAAATCACCGTGGAGACAACTTTTGGCTTCACCATTCATTTTTACAGAAACCCAAGACTATTACTTTTAGAAAGCCAGCAAGTACCTGCAAGGTGCTGAGCTTCTTGTCTCAGTCACAGGCTTTGGGCAAGTCAGCAGTCCATGCATGCTGGCAGCATCTGTGTGTACTGGTGCAGCTAGACCTCCCTTGACAGGGGACATCTGAGTGCAGCTTACATCAATAGCCCCAGATTTTGGGCCCTGAAGAAGGGGAACTGGGATTCAGAGAATGGAACTCCTGTTTCTGTCACTGCCACAGGACAAGTGGCTTTAGATGACCTATTCCTCACTTCCCGTACCTGGTACACAGAGGCGCCAGCACCAACTCACTTGGTGAAAGGTTTGGCCGCGTTCTGATAGAACTTCACCCTCTGAAACACCCTACACACGTGGAAGGTTCGAAATAGAGCTGTGGGTTTGCAGCACAGTGCTTCTGGGTACTCAGATATTACACTGAAGAGAATGAGCTGGGCAGAGGCGAGGAGAGAGAGATGAGAAACTATCATGCTTGCAAGAGATACTGAATTGATTTACAAAGGAAAAAAAATTAATTCAGCTTAACAAGATTTTTGCCTGCTAAGTCCTCAGGCAGCCTGAAGGACAAAACTTTACCCTTCTTAAGCTTCAGCTCAGCAGAAGAAAGTTTCTGAATTTCACGAAAGCAAATATTTGATTCTGAACCAAATGATAAAAAAGTTAGATGATATTTTAAGGTCTTGGCCTTACAGTTTTTCTGTCCTACAACACAAAAATCCAAGGAAACCCAGGGAAACGCAAAGTTTGTCGTTTGACAAGTACTCACACACTTGCCTTTTTCGTACCATTTAAACACACCCGAGCCCTTTATAAAGGCAAAAAATAATTCATCTGTCCTTTTCCTTGACTCATGCAAGATGTAGAAGTACATTCAAATTTTACAACTTCTACTGTGCAGGTCAGAGATTAATACTGGCTTCTTTCATTATCTTCGATGCAAAATCCATAAGGAGTACCTGAAAAAATAAGAGTGTGGGGCAGAATAAAAGGAATTGCAAATATGCCGAATTGTTAAGATCTCGGTGATGTCTCTTGGAAATCTCTGAAAAACAGTCTATTTAGAGACAATCCAGAAGAATCAAATAGGAATCCCACCAGGGGCAAGCCCAGCACAAGCTGCAGACTAGGAAGGTATTAGGAAGAAAAGGACCACTGATGCAGTGAGCTCTGCAAAGAGACTTTTTGTAAAAACTGGGTTTGACAAGCTCTAATAATGATCCTAGGAGTAGTTAATGCTTTCACTGCTCCAGCACATTCCTCCCTAGAAGGCAGTGAATTAATGCTGAAGTCTCACAGGCTTTTTTGCAGATAAGCAATTGCAGCTAAAAAGAGGCGACCGCACAAAAAATCCCATCTGACGTATCTTTGGAAGATGTGGAAATCCTTCCATTCCCAAAACAACTGTTCAGCACCAGAAGAGTGGAGGAGAAGTCTATGAAATCTGAGCAGGGGACCAAAGTCCTTGAGTACCAAGTTCTGCTCAGGACCAGCATGGGCAGGGACCTTTTGGTGGACAAGAATCGCCGGCAGCCCCATGGGCAGCTCCCCGGGCTCCAGCCGCCCCGGGCAGAGGCTGAGTGACGTGGAAGGGAAGAGACTGTCTGCAGATGCTGCCAGGGTAAGAGCCTTGTGCCGCTCCACAGCCTGGAGCAAGAAGGGACCTCACCCTCTGGAGACCCTCAGCACATTTCTGAAACAGTTGTTCTACTTTTTGTGCATTTCTGTACTTCTTGTGCACAGAAAACCAGATTTAATTTGTCATCCCACAGTCATCACACATGATGCAGATACAGTAAGAATTTAAGCTCCCTTTTTTCAGGCCTTTTGCTTTAACCACAAGAACATCCATCTATGCTGTTTAAGTATTAGCCAGACCATGAAAGCTGCGTGATACAATCTATAAGGCATATTTGTAATGATGTAGTATTTTTGAAAACAGATTATGCAAGGATACTTTTAAAAGGAATTATAATGTAATTTGGGTGTAGGCTCTGTAGAAAGACAAATACAATTAATTCTTATTTTTTCCTAACTGCCTCCTTTTTCATTGCTGTCAGGAAGCCTGCAGGAAAACATATGATTTTAGACCAATGACGTCTGCATCTTGTTCTTTACCAGATATGACAGCCTGTATGCAACATGGCAATCTGGGAACTCTGGAGGGAATTACATCAGCAGTTTGTGTCAAATTGCTATTTTCCATTTCTATTAGGAAAGACTAATTTAGCAACCAAATCAATATGACTCTGTAATAGCATAAAACCTATCAGATAAAAAAAAAAAAAAAAAATACAAGCAAGGTCTTATCTCTGGTTCAAGTAACAGATGTTGGAGTAAAGAGTGAAAATAGGAAGCTCTCCCTATAGAATACAGTTAAACAGATATCAGCATCAATGGCTGAATGCTAAAACTACAGAATTACATACTCTTTGTTAATTCAAGCTTTTTAACAACTGGAGCATGATGGAAAATAAAAGCAGCACATTCCTCATCAGTTGGTATCTTCAAATTAAGGTAGGGTATCTGTGTAAAAGATCTACTGTATTTCAAGAACTCACTGCTGGCTCAGTACAAAGTACTGCCACATGGCATGGCAGAGTAACTCTCACCAGTGCAGAAACCAGCAGGTCAACAAAGCACTCAAACAGATTTCTGTTCTCATTTGTGCATCTAGAGAATAATTAAATAGAATAAAAGAAGCAACAAATAGAAAGCCTACTTCAAAAACGGACCTTCCATAAGATGTTTACTGTGACATCCAGGAAACCATTATTTTGCAGCTTACAAGGGAGAAGTTCCAGTAACAGACCAGTCAGCTTTTCTTTTAAAAGGGCAAGTTCAATCATTGCATATTCATGCACCAACTGTATTTCTTTCTAACCTGATGATAAATGACAATGTATTTTAAGTAGTCTTTTCCACTGGACATTTGCTGACCTCTATCTGACTAGAATGAAAGAAAAGTCCAATGTCAACTTTAACCTTCCTACCCAAACATACCATAGTAATGAATACATGCAAGGCAGATCTGAATATAGAGCCAGTTCACAGAATCACAGAATGTTAGGGGTTGGAAGGGACCTCTAGAGATCAGCAAGTCCAACCCCCTGCCAAAGCAGAATCACCTAGGGCACGTCGCACAGGAACGCATCCAGACGGGTTCTGAAGTTAATTTTGGGCTTTTCCTGACTCCCTTTGTACTGCAGTTCTACCTCGATCTGCTCAAAGGAACAACTCAGATACAGGCACAGGTCCACTCCAACAGCCAGAGACAACCTGCCTTCCAAGAGCAGATGAAATGAATGGCTCCTTCCCAGCCTGGCATGCCTGCAACCTGCTCTTAGGCCACATCCCTACCCTTAGTCTCCTAGAAGGGTTTTGCAAAGTGAGGCCACCCACAGGAGTAAGTTCAGAGTACACACACAATACCTCTGGTACAAAGCTTCACCCTGGCTGTAGGCTGGAGAGCTTAGCCACGTGACACGCTGTGTACTCCATCCTTCCAGCACCCTTCTGCTAAATACTGCTGAAAACTGCCACCAAGTATGGCTTACTGCTGGCTTCCCAACTGCTCTGACAAGAGGCTTTATCTTATCCCTACAGGATATTACCTGTGTTAGCCAAGAACTCTGCTAATTTTACTGTTCTTAAGTACTATTAATAAATCTTATCATGGAGACTCTGGTGAAGAATTACAGATAATGTGGCTTGCCGATGACTTCCCACGTCCCTTCATGGGACCACCTGAAATAGCCAGCAAAACATCTCAGTTACAACACAGGACCGGGTCAATTATAGATCTCCTGCAGCTGTAGCTGGCACAGTTCCCACCAGGCAGCATTTTAAGGCCTCCTCCTCTTTTGGCAGACTCTTCTGAGGAAAAACAAGAGCCAAAGCACTGCTCATCTCTTCCGAGAATTTGACCCCCTTGGAGGATAGCACCACCTAATATTGCCTGTGAAAATTAATCTAATAGTCTTTCAACGGAGCTTCTTGGAGGCAAACAGTCCACTTGTGAGATTGAGATTTAAATGAGGCATCTAAACAAGACAGCATGGAGTAGGTAATAGAGAAGACAAACTGTTTCACCAACAGTGAGGCTAAGATTAGAATGTTACAGGCTCTCCTAGCAACCGTATGTTTAATGAAAAAATGAAAAACTACAAGTTGCAGAGAAGAGTTCCCCAACTTCTTAAGGTTTAGGTAAAACACATCACAACTGAAGCAGCTATTCATTTCATCAAAGGGTAAGTTAGGAGACAATGCGATTAAAAGTGCAGATAGACTCATGGGAGGCAATACCGAGTGCAAAATGACCTTCTTTTCCCCGGAGAAAGGCTGTAACACACCCAGAAGGCATTAGTGACACAACTTAGGAATTATGGCCAGTGGCCAAACAATGGAAAAGACTGACCATTGTCCAAGCTACTAAAGGAAATGGGGGATTTGCCATTATTTAGTGTTTTCCTGTCAGAACTCGGTGCCAAGCTGGAACTCGCGTCTTAGCCAAACAGGACTTACGTCTTAGCTAAAAGTCAAACAGGATATACAGGGAGGTCAAACCAGATCCACTCATGCCTTCTACCCTTAAATCCTATGATTGTAAGGAGAGAAGCAGGTTTCCTCCCCCTTCCTCAGCCCTTAAGGAAAACAAGTCTTTTCATCTATTTAGAGGCCCTTTTTGACATTCTTCAGCTGCAGTTTTTCTCAATCAACCTAATCTTTTCCCATCAAGCTCCATGCTAATCCCATTTTGCTCCACTCCTTAAACTAATAAAAGATTAGAGTGACATTTCAGAAAGGGCATCGTATTAAGCAGCTTCTTTCCCATCTCAACAGATCACACAGTACAAAATGTAGTGAGCAGGCCATTAATCTTATGGTAATGAGGTGTCAGGCTGAATGGAGGCCTCCTCCTTGATCCATACGAAGGGCGCGGGAATAATGAGGACACCGCCGCTCGCCATCTCTGGCGACTTTGCCAGAAGGCAGCGGATCCATAAAGTGTTGTTGTGATGGTGGCAACAGCTCTTGTCACCACCGCGCTCTGCCCTTGATGATGGAGAGCAAGCGTCCACACCGATCTGTCACCCCCTCTGCTGCCCACCCATAATGAGCTTTTCCCCATGTTCTAATTAGTGGCATAAAGCTGTTTAACAACTTCAGCTTTGCTCTAACATGAAATCAATTAGGATTAGCAGCCACACACAGAGAAATTGTTCACACCTATCCAGCTGGTGAAAATCACTAACTACTTTCTTCATGCCTACAGTGGACAAGCCATTGTTCTTCTTGATGACATGCCTGCATTGGTATTATCCAACTTGCTTTTACACAGAAATAATTTTGTCATATCCTTAAGCAAGTCACCATTCCCCTTAAAGAAAACGTGCTGGAAGACAACTTTTACAAAGTGCTGAGAAGACTTCCAGAAGAAGTACAAGGCCTGGCTAGTGACACATGGTGGCATGTTCCCTGAAGAGCGAGGTGGGCTGAGACGTCCAGCTCTTCTGCATACCCAATGCTATGAAACTTCACTGAACCTGAAAGGGAGGGCTCCACGTGGTCACTACTGCCTGTTTACACAGAACAAACGGGAGCAACAGGGCTTAAAGTGATCAGAAGGGAGTTAACCCAGGGAGAGGGCTGCTAAAGGAGCCGTGGGAGACCTGAGCAGCCCATCTCTCTTTCCTAGGGAGCGCCTCTATGCAAGGGTTTCACTTTTACATTTGCTTTTCTTTATTGTGACTAATGAATAAAAATCATGGCTTTGGTATCCCCAGAAGTCAAGTGTCTGAAGGTCAAATTGTCCTACAGTGTATTGTTGCGATTTGTGCTTTTTCATGGGTTGTGTAGCTACTACTGACACAGGTAAGAGTTCTGAAAATATTCACTCTGTGGAGGAATTCAGCCCTTCTCTTTCTACTTGACACAGTCTAATCCTGCAGTTGTACAGCCACTGTTCTGTCTTGGTACACTAAATTAATGCTACATATCAACAGCAAAGAAACTGAGTTTTTGGAACTATTTCAAGGACAACATTCACCAGAAGCTAAATCTTCACCGTAGATGAGAAAACACAACATTTTTCTGCAATCACAGTAGGATACAGTATCACTGGTATCGCCAATAAATGCCAATTTTTCACCATGCATCCCCTATCTAAGTCTTTATTCTCATTTTCTTACCTAATCCCACACCATAAAAGAGATACCTTGAAGTGCAAAAAAAGATTCTTCTCCTATGCACTTTTCTTAGAGAAATCCTACCTCTCCAGCTTTTCTGGAAATAGACTGCAGAGCTCAGCTATTTACCTGTAGATTGTGGTAGGTGGAGAATTCAGCGTGTCGTAGATGAGCCTTACGTGTCCTTGGTACAACTCCAGGGCCAAAGGATCATTGTCTCCCTTGTATAACAAGATGCCATTGTCCTTGTCTGTTGCTACCTGTGAAACATTAATAACTAGGTGAGGTTGTTTGAGAATGATTAAAAAAGAAATAAACCTATATTAAAAATCAAACCAAAACCACATATGCAATTCAAGTGTGATTTAATAAATCATGTCTATGAGCAATGAGAGCAAGAGCCATGAGAGACTAAAAGGTCCTGGTGGTGTTGAGTGGGCTCATGTACAAAGAGGCCAGCCTCCCACTGAGGGATGGCTTCCCTTCATTCCTACTTATCCCTAGTAAATGAGAACTGGTTTTCAAGAGCTGAAAGCTGCAATTTAGTTGTCGCCTGCTGTATTTTTGGCGACACGTGTTTATTTCTCAGCTACTGTCCCAGCTTGAAGTGGAGGTTTAGAAAAGCAACCCTGGCAGTAGGAGCATGTCACAATTACAAGGAAACAAATTTCAGCAGGCGCTGCTCTGTTCACAGACTGTCCATGAACACAAAGAAAAAAGAAAAAAATATCTGTTTAATGCTTACTAGATTGTGAAGGGAAATGACTTCTGAACCACTTAAATATTATATTGGACCAAGCATCCAAACCACCGTTTGATCCACAACCATGAAGATGGCAGCAGTGGCGTGGCACCTTTGATAGCTATTTTCCATTGCCTTCTCAAACTGAGTTTAGCTGTAACTACAGGACTGTAACAAAATCCCAGGCCTCTGACCTGCTGAATGTGCACAGTAAAAGAGTGAGCAAAATATTGTCTGGAAAGCTCATTTAGAGCAGCCTCCTTTAATAAACATCCTACTATTAAGCGCTAATTTCTACAAGATAAAACACAATGCTGTAAATCAGACAGAAGAGGGAGAGGTCTCCTCAGTCATCTCTAGTTACACTGCCAGTCAGGGAATAAGACAGTGGTGAGATTCTGGAGGCAGGAGATGTGTCCACAAAGGTACAGTGGTGCCTTAGTTGCTCCTGAACGTTTCTATAACTTTAGAGCAGCTGAGTGGCTCACAGCATCTTGGCCAACAGACCCTGTTCCTTCAGCATGAAAAAATACACACGTGGATATGTACGACGGCTTAGAGGAGCACTGGGGTGGCAACTGATGTTCTGCCTGACATACCTGGAGGGAGATGTTTGCCTGAGGGCGAATTTTGGCCGATGGCAGCTCCACGTAGGAATCCTTTCCAACGAAGTTGACTGTGATGAGCTTCTCACACTTCTGCCCAGCAAAGCCAGCGAGGCAGCGGCAGACGGGCTCGTGGTGTGCGACGATGCACTGGGCCCCATTCTGGCACTCGTAATTATCGCACGGGCTTGTCTGGAGAAGGACCATGGGTGGAGGAGTTTCACAGAAAAGTCCACTGTAGAAGATAATGGAAAGAAAAAGCAGCCTCAGTGACCAGCATTTTTTAAAGGAAGGGATCATTTTCAGTGCTAACATTATACTACTGCTGTGGTAGAGGGACTGAGACTCGGCCACCACGTGCCTGCTTTTCTGTGTGAAAGCTGCAGAGCTCAGTGCTGTACAGAAATCCCCATGCTGGGGCTGAACGAGCCAGTTCAAATACCGCCAGCGCTGGTTATTTAGCTCTGCAAGGTACACCAGGCTGGCAAAAATAGCTTCTGTCCCACACTGTGCCACGCAGAGGCTCCCAGCAAACACTGGGAGCTATTTAAGCCCAAACCTGAGCTTTCCCCACCCTAGGCTTTCCAACTGAAGTCTACCTCTGCTGTTGTAGGTGGCGGTGGGAAAATCCTCTGGTTTTAGTGGTTTATACGACACCCTCACTTGGCTTACTGTATATTAAAGTGTATCATCAACAGATGGGCAACTGCTAAAAAGCCTCAGAAGTAGTGCACTGATACCAGAGTATCAGCTGCTGGGCAGCTTCCCTGAATTGATTCTTTCCAACACCGTCAGGATAATTAACTTTATTTTAGCTGAGTTTGTGGTTGGCAATGTCTTGGATCAGAAAAATACAAAGGCAAGGAAGCTCTAACAGAATCAGAGGTGGCTGAAAAATCAAATGCCACATCTGAGTACTTGTGAACTCGGATCACATTCAGATCTGGAGGTTCAGTGGTTCAGATTTAATTATATGAAAGGCTGAGCAAAACCCACATGTCCAAACCTATAAGGCTGGGGCCACACGACCCATGAGCAGTGGTGGCTCCATCCCAAGGCTGTACTCAGCACGGCTGCACATCTCACACCTTACTTGCCTCACTGAAATGGCAACACTGGCAGAGGAGAATCAGGGAAAAGGGAGAAACTGCAAAAAGCTGCAGTCATCTTTCACCATGATGGCATGTGTCAGATTAAACAGCAAAAAGTAAATGAAAAATCTCTGCCCAGTACAGCCACTGGGCCTGTGCAATCAATAGGTATGGCACACAGTATATCCCTGCACCTACACCCCACATTTCTCAGTGTCCAAACCCAACAAACCCTTTCTGTACTGATGGGAAAACATAAACTTTGCATCGAGTTCTGGGACTGCTTGAAAAATATGTAGACAGTAAAATGATGAAAAACTGGTCGTTGGTGAGTAAGGAGCGTGTGTCAGGCTGTGCTGCGGGGATGGCTGCGCTGAGGGCCGAGTGATGGGGCTCCTGCACCATCACTTGGTGGTACACAGCGTTCGTCAGCATGGGGCAGGGGGCTTTCCAGGAGAGGACTGTGGCAGACCCATTCAAGCAGTGAATAACCCATCGGCCCAGTCCTGGAACAGTGAAATCCCACTTGTCCACGTGGAATTTCTTGCTATTCAGGGGGGCACTTTGTGGTGTAACAGCACTCTTAGAAAAACAGAGCCAAAAAAATGCCAAGAACCTCACTGCTCTCCAGTAACGCAGGTGAGATCAGGAGGAGGGAAAGAATACAAGGAGTCCTCCTCCCAAGGAGGAAGGAGTGGCATAGACGACATGTGACAAACTGGCCGCAGCCCCCATTGCCCATCCCCTTGCGCTGCTGGTGGGGATGAAGTAGAGAAAATCAGGGGTGAAGTTAAGCCTGGGAAGAATGGAGAGGTGGGAGGAAGGTGTTTTAAGATGTAGTTTTTACTTCTCATTACTCTACTGTGATATGATTGGCAATAAATAAAGTTAATTTCCCCAAGTCGAGTCTGTTTTGCCCATGATGGTAACTGTGGAGTGATCTCCTTGTCCTCCTCTCGACCCACAAGCCTTTCAGCATATTTACCTTCCCTTGCCCATCTGAGGAGGGGAGTGATAGAGTGGCTTTGGCAGGCACCTGGTGTCCAGCCAGGGCCAACCCTCCACAATGGGAAATGGTTGTCTTTGATCAGTCTGATACATTTCTCAAAGTAAATTTGTTCTCGGGAACATTTCTTTGTGAACACACCTAAAAACTATGAATTAGTTATGACTAAGAGACTTTCCTTCCCTGAGTGGGACTCTTTGCTGCAGCTTCCTGGCAAACCCCCACAGGCCACCCTCGTTCTGGAGGGTGAGCACAGCACCCTGGGGGGCACAGCACCACTCAGCAAGAGATGGTTTGCAGTCCCCTTTCCAAGGGAACAAAGGAATAAAATAAAAAAATACCAACAACCTAATGTGAGGATAGATAACCAGAGAGCAATTCTTGCCCCTTTAGGGTAGTTAGCTGCCTGTCAGCACAGCAGTCAGACCTGGCCAGAGCTGATGAGAGATCAGCACCACGTCCCCATTGCTAGCCAGGCACTGAAGTGGACTGTCCAACTGGAGCACTTTCCTATTCAAAGCCTGGTTTCTTTAAGTGTGGGATCACTCTCTCCAGTGCAGGGCTCTGTGGCTGACTGGTAAACATTCCAGGAGAGCCAGCAAAGGGATTGAACCAGGGTTGGCCCTGCAGATGGCTGTCACCCCTGGCCTGATGTCAGATGTAATTGGTTTCCAGAGGTGACTAGCAGAAAGGAGCACTGCTAATCCAGCCCATTAGCTTTGTTCTACCCAACGCCAATCATTCTGCTTTGTTTGTGAGTGATGAGTAGAAAGCAGAAGGAAAGTCACTGTATGCAATTCTAATTTCACGGAAGTTAAAAATAATAATAATAAAAAAAAAATCCATGAGACCCACAACAGCCGCCACTAACAGAAAGCAAATGTTGCAAGAAGCCAGTGTGTCTGTGCTTGGTGCTGCTCTGAAAGGTTCCCTGAGCTCCCAGTAGGGCTCCCACACAACCTTTCTTTGTGAGACCCTTTCACTCGGTAGCTTTACAAGTGCAGCTGTTCTGCTGCTGGCATCTAGAAGTTACATCAGCAACATCATCTGTCAAGGCCTTTTCTTATTTAAAAAAAAAAAAAAAAAATTAGAAATAATTAATATCATTTATTTCCCCAGCAGAGGAATGTGGAGCAGAGTCTGACTTGCAGAGCTTGGCCAAGGCCGTTCTGCCTGGTATGATCTCATTTATTTAAATAATCACGGCCGAGTTTCTTGCAGTGAACTATCCCAGTGGGGAGCTCTGAAGCATCTACCCAGTGGAGCAGCAGTGCTTTCTATCAAGCTCAGCAGCCCTAACGTTCCCCACTGGAGCACCATCTCTCAGGATAGCACTACTGCGGTGCTGATTGCTACAGGGAAGGCTTTGAGAAGTGAGGGTTTATACAACAGGGCTCACAAACACTCAAGACCATTTTCATCTGCAGGGGGCAAACAAATATTACTTTTGGAAGAAAAAAATGAAAACTTTTCAGGAAGAAATTGTATTATATAAATGCTGAGTGATAAGGAAATGTGCTGCATGGAGCACAACTCCATGTGAACAGTGAATAGGAGATGCTGAGATGGCAAAACGGGGGTGTGGGACTATTGCTTTTGGGGCTGTCATCAGAGGTGCATCCCTGTGCACGGGAGGCCCTGCATCAAGAATTACCGTTTGTTCAGCTGCGCGAGGATGTGAATTTTAACATCCTTATTAATGGGTGACTCCACGTCGCTTTGACATACAGCACAGTGACAGCCGTAAGCGTGTTAGAGTTCTATTTATTACAACGGCATAAGCTCCAGATAACTGGAACTGCAAACTCACTGCTGGGAAATGACTCCTGATACTTAGCCAAAAACTTTATTAATCATCATCTCGGGTCTCCTAGTTACCTTTGACAGACCACCCCTTGTGTTCTCTCCTTTTCATCAACACTTGCAGCCTTCAAATACTTGCAAAGTTATCTCCCTGCTGCACAGCCCAGCACCTGAGGCATGCTTTGTGAACAGTTGAGTCTACAACCCTAAACATCAGAAGGCTGAACTCTGTCAATCACCATCTTTGCAACTGCAATCCTTAAGAGGAAAAAAAATAATAATCAGAACCCCCTTCAGAGCAGCAGACCTTTAAACTACAAAAGGCTGGAGTCATGGAAAGAATAATGAGCAGATCATATTTTGTTAGCAGAATTTTAATCCTGATATCAAAGAAGATGAGGGACTATTCTGCATGAAGAATACATGGGGCTTAAGCTTGCTCTCCACCCTGTCAGAGGGAGCCTGTTAGTGACCACCGTGATGTTTCTTCTCCTAAAAGACTGTTTCTCCCTTGCATTTTGCACAGGAAATGTAGGGAGGTGGTATGGACTAGTATGAAAAAACCAGAAAGCAAACAGGAGATCTCAATCGTAGCTCTTCTGATCCCAGGCAATGGGATTACTTTGCTTGCACAGGCCTACCTTGGGCTATGAAGTGCTGTCTAAGTTGGCAGTTGAGGTGCGGAGCTTTGCGCAGAAAGACGTTTCCTCTTCTTGGAATGAATTTTAGTGGAATGAAACTCCCTCATTTGAGCAAGGGAGCAGGCTGGGTGGTTCCAGGTTTTGCTCTTGAAGTCCCTGGTGTGAGATGAGCCAACCCAGGGCACACTGCCTATATTGCCAGTAGAGCTGCTTGGTACACAGCAAGGGATCCAGAGCAGTGTCCCAACTACCCAGGCTGCTCCGCTCAACTATGTCACAACTGAAAATGTCTCTGTGACTGTGACCCTGCCTTCCTGGAAAAAAAAAATCCTTGCATTCATCACTGCCTAGTACTGACATGCCTTAAAAACCGGGGGGCCAGCAGCAGAAATCTCCCAGTCACCACCATCTGATGACAGGCTTGAGTTACCCTTGACACTCCAGACAGAGCTTTGCAATCCCATTTCTCAGCTCTAACAGTTAGATAACGTTGAGCTTTTACAATTCCGCTGTGGGACAGCCACTTGTTATCCTTACCCGTCACCAGTTTGCAAGATCCCTAAGGCCATCAAAGGGATTGAAGAAGCGAATGAAACATGGAAAAAAGGGTATGAATTTAAAATTCAGAGGATATCTGATATCCTGTAAATAACAAGTCTGATTCTGTGAAACCGCGGGCTGACATTATGTTATATATCAATGCCTATTCAGGGAAGGCTGCCTGCTTTGCAATAAAAATCTGTGTTGAGAGGGGAAAAAAACCCCAAAACCAGCAAGGATGAAAGCAAGAAGAATGAAAACAGTTGCAGATACAAAGCAGAGAAAATGATTTATAAGTGTTCATGCAATTTCTGCTTTGTCAAGACTGATCTTTTCAGGTATTCCTTCTTTGTCTCATGTGTGTATTTCAAACACAGAAAAGGTTTAGCTGGAAGGAAGCCAGTATCCAGCCTCAGGCAATGATTAGTGAATCCATTTGGAGCAGCACACTTATCTTTGACAGACAGAGAGATTTCCAGGAGTCAGATACATTGGCAGCTGTCAGAATCAGAGATCGGAAATTTACAGCCCAAATTGTACTGAGCCCATCCACCAACAGGCACAGAGACACTGGCACAAAATCTTCACACTCACATTTTCTTGCAGCCAGGTCTGAGGATTCATATATGTAATTTTATCATCCTTTGTTCACTCTCCCGCCTGCAGAGTTTTATCTCCATATAATTTCTGCGAGCGTTTACTAGGAAAGGCTGGAGCAGACGGGCAGGCAAACTAACACAGCACTGCACAAAAGGCAAATTGCTGTTTTCAAAGCAAGAATCATCAACCCCCCATATTTCAGTTAACTCATTAAGACCTCCTTCAGCTACAAGATTCGAAGTACTGAGCCATTCACTGACTCAGGACTGACAGACTGACACCGTATCTAGAGGCTGATGAGCTCCGAGGGATTAAAGCTATTAAAGAAAGCACCCCAACATTACGTACAGGAGACAGTGCGGGGGAGCTGACTCTCACGTACCTGAAGCCCTGAGGACAGATGCAGGTGTAGCCATTGACTGCATCTACGCAGGCAGCTCCGTGGCGACACTTATGGCCCACACAGTCATCATCATCTATTTCGCAGTGTTTTCCACTGTAACCCGGCAAGCACTCGCATCTGAAATAGAAGAAGATCGCTGTTAATAGCTTGTTTCAACATCCACAACAATAGCACACACGGGCAGCCTAAGCACCAAGCTGATTTGAGATGGAAAGGTGGTAGCAATTATTCCTGGAAACATCAGGCATGATTCCTGCCATCAGAAACGTTCCAGTCCCTCCTGTCTGACTGCAGCTGAGCTTCTGCAATCTGCTTAAATTGCAGCTGAGCAAAGCGATCCCATAACTACTGCTTTTGCTCAGCCAAGTCTGTGGAGAAGGGTGATCGTGTGGCAGTCTCCCAATTATGCCGAAGATGGCAACATCCTCCCTACCCTTACAGACTCAAAGGGCAGGATTCTGCAAGGGCAGTTGCTCTGATGTCTCAGGCTGTGATTTTGCCAATGCCTATGCACTGCTGGGTGTCTGAGGTTGGCCCTGTGCAGCTACACAGGGCACAGTGAGGTTCCACCTTCCAAATGGAAGCAATCTGCATGCGAGCCATAAAACTCATCAAATTCAAAGAAAAAGACCACCACCTGTTTGCTGTTCATTTGCAGGGCACAGCAAATGTTGCTGCAACTACAGAAAGTCATCTCTGAAGCCTGTCCTTTCCCTCGGGTGAAGTGTGTACCTGCTGCTATGGGGCAGCACAAAAGGATGCACCCAAACCTGCACACAGTGGCTTCTTATTTCATACCACGCTCAGGTTTGTTGGATGAAGGCTGCATTAGCATCACTATTCCAAGCCTTGCAGAAGTTTATAACCTGACAGTAGAAAATACATCCCAACATCTCTGACTTGGAACAGATCTTTTGGGGCTGCTGAAACAGCCTTGTTCTGAATCTGTAGTGCAGACAATATTCAGTCATGAACATGCTTTAGTCCATAAAACACGTTTTACTCCTCCCAGCTGGCTGTTACTGCACATCTGGAAAGCAAAAGGCGTATCTCTTCAACCAAAACAAGGGAGGAGCTACGGTTAACTTCAGCAATAAAGATGTCTGTGCTCTTGCTAGTGCCCCTTGTTTGGACCCAGCGTGCTTGCCACTGAGAGCTGGAAGACGAGAGAGACTATAAAGGTGAGGGAGGTGGCATAAGGAGAGAAACTACTGGCCCACCAACCTATTCTGCTGGCCTCCTCCCTCTCCCTCCCTCCCTCCTAGCAGCCTGCCAGTACAGGAGGAGGCTCCTTGTGGAAAACCTCTTCAGAGGAACTGGACACATGGAAGCTCATGAGGAAAGATATTTCCACTTTCCAGGCAGCTGTCATTGTGCTGCATTTGGTTCCAAGGACCAGTGTGTTTTGGCTTCTGGCTGCTCCCCAGCTCGTCGGGGCAAGGCGGTGAGTTGGGTAAAATTTGCTGGAGTGCAACAGCAGATCCTGTGCGTGCTAATGACCAGTGAACACTGTCACAGCACCAGGGCTTCAGCAACCACCTAGCTCAAACAATGGGGAGAATGTCACCTTCAGTCTCCATTTCAAACATGGCTTGTGACTGGCTGAAAAAGAGGAAATGGGGCAAATTCTATTAACCCGTGGGCTGTAGGATAGATAATGTTAACATAGATGTATATACTTTCTCCATCCTCCCGACAGGAGAGGCCCCCATCATGACCCTCTGCAGCCACTGGACGGTTGATGTTTCAGCTCTGCACACCCAAATTGCTTTTTTACACCTTGGTGGCTCAAGGGAACAGGGTGATTAACAGAATGGAGATGCCAAAGCAGAGCAAAAAGCAAAGAGTATTCCTTCCTCAAACCATAAGAAGTGGGCAATATTTTTTGGCAACATCGTAGTCACACCTGCAAGCAAATAATGTCAATCAAAAGACTTTGTGGAGGAAATTGGCAGCATTTAATCCTGTTGCTTTTTATTGATCCCTGCAGTCCTAATATAAAGTGATGTAATAATGAACGATGTGCAGTTCCTTATTCAGTGCTGCCATGCATCAATTTTATGATGTGTATTGGCTATCTCAGTAATGACAGAACCACCACTTTTCTCTGCAGGGCTGCATTAAATCAGCATTTTAAGCTGTCAGGTAATAATTCCAAGCTTTAGAATAATAAAGTATATTTATACCATACTCCAACATCAATACAGTGAATGGAAAAACATGCTTCTTTCCTGAAGTTATTTTTTAGAAGTCATTTCATTGTGTTAAATGTATTTTTTTTTTTTTGGTTGATCTTTGTTTTCTTTTCTGGCATACAGAAAGCCACCCTTCTCCTATAGGAACAGCACAATAAAGATGCAGAGGCTGGAAGTGAGGGAAGCCACCTGCAATTTTAGCTTAGAAAGCAAATAGCTCTGTGCAGCCAAACACACGCTAAAATAGTCCAGTTCACTTCCAAGCTTGGCTTTCCCTTTAGAAACATGGAATTCCTTTTGGATCCATCATCTCCGAGCTCTTAGCGTGTCACATCTAGGCTGAAGCTACCAAAAAATGCATGCCTGGGGTATAGCAGGTGAGAAGCTCAGCCAGATGAATGCCTCACCCAGCATCCTCCTAGAAGCCCAAGGTCTCGCCCACCAGGGAATGATGGCATGTCAGCTCCATCCCTACCCACATCCTGCCAGCATGTCACCGAGTACCAGTAAAAGTATGATGTACTGAAGAGGGCGGCAAGGAAAACTGCCATGTTCAAATCCTGGTAAGAGAGTAATTTATGTGATTAAATCCGTTATCTCATTTCCCAGTGACCATCTGACACCAGCAGAGTTGAAATCTTGTTTTCTGCTACAGCCTTGTAGTGATGGCAACATTCCCAGTATCAGAGAGAGCCTAAAAACATGTCTAGTGGTATTTAAAATGTTGGCCTATCCGAGGGGATTTGCATCTGCATGCACTCAATGTCTATTGTATTAAAGCCATGAATCATGGCTTCTCTTGCAGAGCCAGAATGGAATTTCCCTCCCCATATCAATAAATAACTTGGCTTCCTATTCCCTCCCCCCCCATCTTTGTCATCTTTTCCTCCCTCTGCAGAGTTGCAGACCAACTAGAGCTGAAGGAAGGACAGACAGACTGACTGGTGTCCTTGCTGCTGTGATATTCTTCACTGGTGTGTCCCGCTCACACGCTCAGGAAGCAAACCTGACCACTGGATGGTCAGCTCAGGAATGACCCTGAATCCTGCCATGAAGTTCCCCTCCTCTATAAGCAGATGGGGTGGTACATGAGCCTGACTCACTCTGCACATGGCCTTACTCTGCATCATGATGTGCTAAATGTACAGTACATCACAGGCCAGGAGATGAAACTGCTCAAGGGATCAGCAACAGCACCTGACCAGGGGTGGTTGTTTTCAGAGAGACCCAGCAGCAACCCACACACATCGCTGGAAAAGCTGATGAGTGCTCTCAGCCCATTTCTGATTGATTTGGTGCAACTAAAGTATGGAAGGAAAAGCAACACTTGGACAAATCTACGTTCAAGGCTGGGCAGGCTCCTTCACCTCTCACATCTGCCCTGCTAGAAAGAAAAATGGGACAGCAGTAGTAAAGAAATCCTGGACTTCTGTGTAGCATTCTGTGAATAGTGGGAAGAACACTCCAACAAACAGTATTAAAAACCAAAATAAAATGAAAAAGTAGTTATTTAGGCTCCCCTCAAGGGTTAATAGCCCCACTGTGGAGAACACTTTTGTAGCAAGCAAGCAAGAAAATGTGTCTTATTTACTCAAATTATCTGGGTGGCAAGTATGAAAATGCTTCCAGCAAGGGGAAAACCATCCAGGACCACAGCTGTCTCTGTCCCTTCATACATCTAACAATATAAGGTAACTTGAGTTACAAGCCTCTGCCTCGTAATGTGGTGTAGCTACAGGATTAGCTGAGTGATGGACTAACTAGGAATGAAAGCTGGAAAGGACCTGGGACTATTTATGTACCAGTAGAGACCTCCTTATCCAGTCCCTGTGCATCATTTCAGGCACTGTCCTAATCATGTAACAGTTTCGTCTTCCTCAAGAGCTGGAACTGTTTCTGTCTGGAGATTTTTCACCCAAAAGACAGGCTTGAGTTGTACAGAATGATGGTCAAGCACAGATTCTGCTGCCCTCAAGGTTTTGGTTGACTTCCTTCTACCTACCCTGAACTTCCCTGTGTGTTAGTTTACACTATTCTGACGTGCTGGTTGCTTCACAGGACACAATCTGACCCCAACTGCAAGTTACCAGGAAGACCAGAGTGCTGCCGCCTCTCCCTGGTGACTCGCTGGGTGAAGGTGAGTACTCAGGACTGCAGTGGGGCTGTGAGAACAGCCTTAGCAGAAAGAGCAGAATGCAGCTTGGCCGCATGGAACTCTCCCAAATTTGTCTTCCCCTCCTACTTCTCCGATTCAAAGATCTTTTCTTGACAAGCTTTCCACAGAGCTTGACTTCTCAATAGACTGTCTCTATTTGCTAGGTTGCTCTGGAATTCCCTCTTCAGCCAAGTGATGAACACTGCTACTATGCACCTCTCAAAACACCCCAACCCCCACATCTCCAGGTGTTTTACTGGCATTGAAGCCATGAAGCTTTATTTTGCCCCTCTGCAGCAGTCAGGGTCATTCCCAATAAACAAATATGTGCCCTACAGAACACATAAGGAAACCATCCTTAGTTTCTGATGCAGGATAAGATACTTTGCAGTGACTGTTCCAGAAGTACCTTTTTTTTTTTTTTTTTTGCCATGCTCTATTCCAGGGTAATTTCTCTGCTCTGAGGGTAAATCTGTTACTTTCAAGTAAATCACAGTAAGCTAGAAAAGTTAGCACAATCACACAATATTCATGGTTGGAAAGGACCTCCTAGATCACCGAGTCCAACCATACCCATAACAAAAGAACACCTAAAAACCCCTCTCCTAAATACCCTGATCAAACACAACTTCAAAACCACAAAATAACCCCCTGCATGCCTGCCACTAGAGCATGTCCTGAAGCACCAGGTCTGCCCGGTTCTTAAACACCTCCAGGGATGGTGACTCAACCACCTCCCTGGGCAGGCTGTTCCAGGGCCTCACCACTCTTTCTGGAAAGAATTTTTTCTTAATATCTATTTTAAACCTGCCCTGCTGCAACTTCAGACCATTTCCTCTGGTGCTGTCAGTAGTTACTAAGGAGAAGAGGCCAACCCCCACCTCTCCACAACCTCCCTTCAGGTAGCTGTAGAGGGCAGTGAGGTTCCCCCTCAGCCTCCTCTTCTCCAAACTAAACATGCCCAGCTCCCTCAGCCTCTCCTCATACAACTTGTTCGCTAAGCCCCTCAGGAGCTTGGTAGCTCTCCTCTGGACACGTTCCAGCACCTCGATGTCTTTCCTATAATGAAGGGCCCAGAACTGAACACAGTATTGGAGATGAGAACGTATGTATGGTTGCACTAAAATTAAAAGGCGATCTGGGTCTGAATTATATACATTGTCTTGCACTGTTTGCATTAATTTTGATGATTTTTACCCCAACCTCACTGCTAGTTCAGCCCTAGTCAAGCCAATGGATTGCTCTGCCCAGTGTGTGGAGACCAATGTACACACGCTTACCTGGTTCCTTTGTCAAGGGGAAGACATTTGGACTCGTGTTGGCACGGATTCAGATCAGGAGCACAGTGGTTAATCACCTCATCACACAGTTCACCTGAGGCAAAAGAAAAGCAATAACGCTATTAACACAACTTGGACAACCCTGAAGGAGCTCCAGCCATGATGTGCAGAGATGGAAAGTCTCCCTAGATGGAGACAGCTCAGTAATTGAGCAGGAAGCGACTATTGCTTGTGAGGGCACGTGAGACTTCATTAAATTTGGCTCTTTTGACCTATACTGTACTGTTTCTATCACATGAATTTGAAAGGCTGGTATAAAAAGTACTGCCATATAAACTCCACTTGAAGACAGACTAAGGATAAAATGGGCAGTTCCTGACCCAGAACCTCTTACATCAAAGCAAGAAAGTGGCACACAAGCAAAGTTGCTCGTTAGACTGTTACAGTTTCACACTGAAGCATATTTTAGCCATAGTTAATACTCTGCCAAAGAAGCTGATGGGGACATCATTCTGGAAAAGAACAACAACCCACAAACCCTCCTCCCCAAAACCTCTGCGACTCTCAATAATAGGAACCAGCTTTAGGACTGCATGCAATTATAAAACATTCACTATTTATAAGAAAAGTGCTAGCTCTATTGTGCTCACAGGAGATGATGTCTTAAAAAAAAAAAAATCCATCACATGTAAGCTCAGCTCAGCTCAGCTGTTTCTAGGTATGGTGTGTTACATGCCATGCACCTCCCTGGATTTGTGTAAATGTTAATAATTAATAGCTGTAGAGTGTTCAAACGCAGATAGTTTATTTAAATACACACCCTTCTCTTGAGTCCTAAATTATTAGGTCACACTTCAGTACCCCAGGATTTGAGATCCAGCCAAAGACCACAGAAACCTTTGCCTTCCCAAGAAACCAACAGAAACCTACCCCACACCTCCCAAAGCCTTGCAAGAAAAGCCAAGGTCAGGTATTCTCAACATGGAACCCCCCCAAAGCTACAGTCCCACAGTCCCCTATGCAGCTCTATCAGAAGACCACATCTGCAGGGTTTCAAGGTTATGCATATTTTGTGTGCTTATACAAAGCACACACCATCATATGAGCAACGAGCCGTGTGGATAGTGCAGGGAAAAAGGATAAGGTGGGAGGCACTGGTGGGCTGGCAATGTCGTAGCAGTATTTTCATGAAGCTGCAGCTCCACCTGTCTTGGAAGTAACCCCTTTCTCAAAAATCTTTACATTTCTAACTCTAGTAGCTACAGAGAAACACTTGCAAACACAAGCCAAGCAAACCATAAAGACCAAAATGCAGATGGAAAATGCAAATCAGAAGCAACTGTCTTTTATCAGTTTCGTGCTCTGGCAGGGATGATTGAGAGAACAATTTTGAGGGTGACTCTGGTGGGGACAGGTATGGTTTAAGTTGTTAATGCCCCCAGGTCACGTCTCCCATATCTCCAGCCTCCCTACAGTACAAGCTACACAGCTCTTTATTTGACTCTTCATATTACAATGGAAGTGTAATATGTACTTGTAAAAATGACTCAATTTTTTGTTGGTTTGTTTCAAACATGGAACATTTAACCTGTTTGCTTTTGAGAGCTCTCAAGCAGAAGTGAGAAAGTGGAGGAAGAATACAAACCCTGGAGGCATGAGAGAGACTACTACCACACACACCCTGCATTCACATGCCACCCATACCCTCATGGCTTTTGGTGGGCTGGGTTTGGCAGTGCTGGAGAAGCCTGGCACAGCAATCTGCTGTGGATAGTTCATCGCTCATAGTGCCAGTTATAAGACAACCAATTCCATTGGGAGCCAAAGAATCCCAGGAAGCCACCACTATTAAATACGGCCAAGTCTTTTTAGAGCCCTGGACAAATCTTGGGCAAATGTAATGAATGCATCCAGCTCAGGAAAGGGGATATGCCAAATGCTGCAAATCCATGGGAACTGTGGAAACAGATCATTCACTGGACTTGAGGTTTGCCATTGTACTTTGTTACTCCTCAAAAGCAACTAGAGACGTTCAAGTCTTACAAATATGAACATGGCTGTCATTTGGGACAGCTATTAACACATTTTTGAGGTGGCAGAACTGGAGACAGGTCTGCTTGCTAAGCAATCCCCAAATCCACAACCCACCGACCCTCCCAAATACCAACAAGCAAAGTGGCTCCCTTGGCCTTTGGGTAGACACGAACATTAGCAGGTCAGAACTCACTATGATGCCTGAACAACTGCCAGTTCATCGTCTTGGTATCCCTCCTGTCCCCTGTGTGCTACAAATCTTATGTGTAAATAAACACAAAAATAAGTAACTGGCTGGTGACATTAAAAGAACTCAATGATCTAAAACTGGAAGTATTTTTGGGAGGTCATTTAACTGAATACAGTGTGGATAGATGCCTTCAACTATCTTTTCACTAGAAATGGCCAATACATACTTTTGAAGTTTCTATTTCTTTCCTTTTCTTTTTTTTTTTTTTTTTTTTTTTTTTTTTTTTTTTTTTTTTTTTTTTTTGGTTGCTGTTGTTTTGAAGAAAAGGAAACAGGCTTAAGAAAAAAAAAAAAGAACAGTTTTATAAACTCTCAAAGGAAATCATAATTCTTCTTAAAGTATTCTTCTAAAGTCTTGACAAGTGCTTAGAGATCCAGTAAAAATCTCCCCAAATGTCAAATATTATGACTCACTGTGTCACTCTGAAAGCACCACTATCAAAATGTAGGAGAATTCTAGGCTAGGTACCAAACATAGCATCCAAAAAATTTATCATTTTTCAGGCAAAACTTGGAACATGTACGGATCCTTCCTGCTCTTTTTCCCATCTATCACTCATTAGGGAGCTCACTTGGGAACGCCTTGCAACTAGAGCAGCCTCATCTCAGGAAGAAAATACCTCTTGATACATTATTTCAGGCTCCACCAACATTGACTAGATGCTGCAGAAAGCATGCCAGGGAAATAAAACACTTTCTGAAAATCAAAACCCAAGGCACCAGCCACACAAAGACTTTCTCATGTTTTCTTCACTCAGAAAATATCTGGGCCAAAATATTTGCCCTCAGACCTGAGAGTGCAACATTCATTGGCCGCTTTAATGACCGTATCAGAGGAAAAACATGATCCTCTTTTTTTTTTTTTTTTTTTTTTTTGGAGTGACACTGAGCTGCTTCTCTGTGCAGCAATTAAAGGTCTAGTCCAATTTTCTCATTGGATAGATATGTGAACCTAAAAACAAACTGGACATTAATCTTAGGCCAACTTCTAGCAGCACCGATCCTCTTTGTGGAAGATATTTGATCACGCTAGAACAACAGAAAACTTCAGTGTAATGCTTTCCCAAAAGTAGAACACAATCCAACCTCCCCTCTTTCCCCTCTCCTATGTATTCTCACAGCAGAGCTCTAATTTGGGTACACAAGGGTTTCTGAAGTGCTTATATAAAAGACAAGAAAATGACAACTATATTTCTTTCCTAAGCAGTTAAGCTCTTTTTTTTTTAAATCCCAAATAATGATTTTATTCTCATCAAGGCACACTTAGTCTTTTTTGTCAAAGCCAACAGATGAACATCAGTGCACCCCAATGAAGAACAGGTTAAGACCGTGTCATATATACAAGAGGAAAAACATTTATGCCATCAGATTTTTTTCATAGTAGCCAGAGGTATTAGGTCAATAATGTTCTGTGGTCTGTGGAACTGAGGTGTGATATGAAGAAGGTACCTTTATAAAGATAGGCACATCCTCAGCTCTGTGGACACTGCATTTCAAACTTCTTACAGCTGCTGGTTACGTGCTGGTAATTAGTGCTCATTTAAGAGAGGGGAGCATTAGACAGATGAAGGAATCAGTCCAATTTGCCACAAAATAATGCAGTTTTCAGATTAGAACCAAGTTGTACAAACAGGTAGATCTCCCACTGCTGCTGTCTCATGCATTAAAAAGCAAAACTATAGAAAACATATTGTGCCCTTTGAAACTACGTCCCTTGCCCCCTTCACCAGCATTGCTTGTCCCTGCCCCCTTCACCAGCGTTGCTTGTTGCTTCTAAAGAAAGCACAACAATATTTTTTTTTTCTTTGTCTCATGCAACATTTTTCTGGTCTTATTTTTCAGAAAAATCATTAATTTCTTGGGGCTTTTTGTAGTCACTTTTCACAGGACTCGCTGCTTATGAAAAGCTGCCAAGAAACATGCTTAGGCTTTTCTGTAGCCTTCCATACGTCTCAGAATGAAGCCAAAACAATAGAGCAATAAAGATGACTTTTACACACAGTTTAATAATCATCTTTCTTTTTTTTCTGTTCCGTGTTGTCACGAGAGCTATTTATTTCATGCCACATTAGACTTTCGAAAGCAAGGATCCACATTAAATTATTTCTCCTTAATCAGTAAAAAAGATTGGATGCAGTAATAGTATTTCCTTATTTATCTGTAAGTAAAACTGCAGTTCTGAAAACAAAATCTAGACCACCAGTGTGCCAACAATGAATTCAATAGTGTTTCTGCTGTTTCATTTGTCAGTTGGGTGATACTTTGTTCTCTCATTCAGAGATAATATTCATGAAGTAACTGATAAAGCAACATAGAAAATATTCTCATCCTTAATGTGAGAGAAGCTTTTGTAGGGCCTGGAAGACTAAAAGCAAAAATGCTGTCAAGAATTTCACAATATTACTTGAGGAAAGGAAAGTGCTCACAGTGAAGAAAGGATGAAGAAAGCCTGGTCTTCATCCACAGAGAAAACTTTTACAGGCTGCACAGGGAGAAGAGATATCTTTGAGAGGTTAAAGAGTGTGTTGCAATCTTCTGAACTTTGCCAGGTAAGTCAGAATGGAAATCTTCTCTTTACTGCTAATACAAAATACCATACTGTTTTTCTCATAAGAGATTACTCATTTTCTATCTAATAACTTGCATTGGAAGAAATGGGGTTTGCATTTTCTTCTCCTCATCTCCTTTTCAGTTATTAAAAAGCAGTCAGTGCCAATTGGAAATTTCAGGAAAACACAGAACCTAAAAACAGTTGGGTGGAACAGACATAGGATGTTCCTCCAAGAAAATAATTCAGTTAGGAATGTTGTTGATGTTTGATGAAAAAAGATTTGAGGCTCATCTTAGAAAATAAAAGCATGCATTTTTTTTACTTCCACACTGTTTCAACTTGCAATGAAGAAAAGAGAAACTCTGGGAAAACCTGTCAGTAGCAAATGCACCAAAATATAAGAGAAGCTACTGGAATGCACTATACCAAAGTTCTCTTTCTGCATTACTAATTAAGTTTGTTCTCGCTTGACAAACACCACACACAACACTTAGTAGGCAAAGGAGTAAAAGTTACTTTAAGCTTTTTATTCTGTGTTAATGCTTTAAAAACTCCTGAGTCTTCACGTATTAAGTTTTGGCCTATCAAGTGGGAACTCGAAGTTAGACTCCACATCAAGACTCTCAAAGTGGCTTGTTTTTCAGAATTAAGGAAGAATTTTTCTAATCTCGAGGCTAAACAAAGGGATAGCAACAAGACCTGGGTGCAGAAATAATGAGCCTTTATTTCTGAATCTTGCAGAAGGAACGCGCTCCAGTTCTACACACTGCCAAGGTATGAAAAATCATATTCAACATCACAAACGCCACAACAACACAGTATGTACAAGAGTAACAAAAGCAATTTCCAGTGCTCTGGAAGGTGGTAACTCGCAGATACCATTATCCCTCAGAACTGTGGTGTCTGGAAGAGATCCTAAGTTTGCTGGACCCCCTACATTTGTGAGCCGTGTTACTTCATATGGATGTTTTTCCATTATGTGATTTGTCTGGAATCCCTCAGGGATCGATTCCATTACTCACACAATCTAGCACATCCAGTCACATCTGAGACGCCATTCATTCTCTCAGATGTCCTTTCTGGGCTGACAGGACACCAGACACACTGTTGGTTCCTGCTGGTCTGAATGGGGGGATAGGGAATGGGGGTTGTGGTCCCTTCGTAACACTTTGTCTCTGCCACTGCCTTCTCCTCATACTGATCCCCTGCTCCAGGGTGTGGTCCCTCCTATGGGATACA
>JANHGN010024453.1:30497-111052 GCA_024605025.1 Megaceryle maxima
AAGAACGTTCCAGCATGGGTCCTTTCCATGGCATATGGCTCTTCAGGAACAGACTGAAGGGACACAGTTCCTGCCAGAAAACCTGCTTCTATATTGGTTCCTCTCCATGGGCTGCAGCTCCTGCCAGGAGCCTGTTCCTTGCATGGGCTCTCCATGGGCTGCAGCTTCTTTCAGGGCACATCTACCTGCCCTGCATGGGGTCCTCCTCAGGCTGCAGAGGTGGACCCGCTCTGACGTGGTCCTTCATGGGCTGCAGGGGGACAATCTGCTTCACTGTGGTCTCCTCCACGGGCTGCAGGGGAATTTCTGCTGCAGGAGTACCTCTTCCCATTTTTACTTCACTCAATATTTGCGTAGTTGCTTCTCACATTTTTTCTGTGAGTGTTGCTGATAGGCTCAGCTTTGGGCAGTGGCAAGTCTGACAGGGGAGCAGCTCCTGATCTCTCCTCACAACAGCCACCCCTACAGGCCCCCTCCTCTCCCGCTACCAAAACCTTCCCATGTAAACCCAAAATGGTCTTTGAACCAACAGATGTCTCTGAAGAATACTTGATGTGCAGAAAGATTTACTTATTTCCTACTGGCAGTTCTAACACAGCCACCACTGTGGCCTCAGAGTGCTGAGTACAGTGACTGTCCTTAGGTGGACTCTGCTCACCTGTGCAGTAGGCACCACCTGCCAGTAAGCACCTAAGTAATGGGCCTGTGGTTTAACTGCTCATCCTCTCCACAGATTGGATTTAATGAATCATGAATCCCCTGTGAGGATGATACTCACTCCACCCATCCTTCAAGACAGTAGCAGCTGAGATTCCATTTTCTTTGAGATGTACTGTGGTCCTGATGAACAGAGCATATCTGGTTCCCCAAACATCATGTTATATTTTACAAATGGGAATGTGACCAGAGGAAGAATCCTAGAATGTTAGGGGTTGGAAGGGACCTCTGGAGATCATCAAGTCCACCCCCCCTGCCAGCGCAGGAACAAAATCCTGGAGCTGAGAGCTCCACCATGAAAGGACACCCATACTGAGACTGAAGACAGGCTGCAGCACTGCCAATTACTGTGCTATTTCCTTCTGCAGCCCCAGTACAATGAGATAAGAGAGTCCAATCTGATAGTAATGACTTGTGGTTCTCTCTTAATAAAACAGGGCTGGTGGGATTAGGTTCTTAAAGCTAAAACCTTCCAGCACTTCACATTCCTAGTTAGAGAAGTGGGAAATGAGGGTGCCTTTTTATTTTTTGCACAGAAAGCAAACACACTTCGCATTGCCAAGTAACTAAAACTGAGAAACTTCCATGTAAGGCAGAATTCCTTCGAATAAAAGGAAGAAAGAAACTACACCAAACTTTGACCACAATTTTCTCTGTTTGTCTCGAGGAAATTACAGATGAAGTTCCAAAGTTTTAAAAGATGCTGATAGTTAAGTGCTTGTTTAAGCCTTCAGTGTTTACTAGGGAGTCCAGATCCTCGTGGAACCACAAGGCTGAACCATGCTACCTAAAAACTTCCTCTTCCTATATCAAACACCCAGTTAAAAACTTACAAGGGAGAAAACAACCTGCAGTGCAATGGTCCAACTCAGCTTCACGCAGCTGTCACTGCTGCCCATCTCAGGGATTGTTGCAAATCAGCCTCGCAACACTTAGTGATGGGAAACGGGTTGGGGGGCTCCAGCAAAGAGTGTCAGCCAAAAGTCACCACAGAACTTCTTTCTTCCAGAGTCATTTGGCTTGGCTAAGGGCACGGCTTTGGCCATGCAGCATTGCCATGGTCAGATATGCCAGCAAAAGGGATCATAACCCCTGACAGTGAATAGCGTGCTGTCTCAAAGTAGCATAACTGCAAAAATTCCAGATACCATCTACCACAGGACACCACAAGGTCCCCTAAGGTAAAATAGATCTTAGGCTTGGCTTCCAAACACATAAAACCAGAAATAGTTTCTAGCTTTTTTGTTGTCGTTGTTTGCTTTTTTTTTGGTTTTGTTTTGTTTTCAGAGAGATATTTTTTTCTGTGATACAAAACCACTTGCAGCTTTTTCCCAGGGAAACAAACTATTTTAGAACAGTTGCTCCTCCCTCTCTCCACCATGGGATGCCATGTACTTTAAAAAAGACTTATTTCCAGTAGTAGAAGCCACTAATTTTTTTATTTATTTTTTCCCCTAGGTTTCAGAACAAAGAGGTGTGGCTATTTTCTGAGGCTTTTTAGGATCCTTAGGAAAAACTGCAATATTTCCTGATTTTTTTTTTCTGTGTGCAAGTGCTGCATATTTGTGCTTCTGATTCTAAAATCAAACAGACAGGATGAAGGAAAAGCCACGGCAAACAAGCAGAACAAAATAAACTAGCAACTAAAGCATAAAATCCTTCAAAGCACATAGCACATGTTTGGTAGAGCCCATTTGGTCCTTTACATATGTCTGGACACCTCCTCAAGCGAAAGCACAGAGCACAGTGAGACTCAGGAGAGGGTCACTTCTGGAGGTATGACATTCTATATTTGAATCTACAACTACAAGCAAAGCAGTGATGCCTCTCAAGAAGGTCTATGACAGTAGTGAATAGAAAAAAGGAAGGGAAGGGAAAAATTGTAGAATAAAATTAATACATTTCTAACCCACAAAGCTTGGGAGACAGCACAGTGTTTATATCAACAGTGGGAGAGAGGCCTTGTTAAAGCCCAAACCACAAAAATTAGAAAAATACAAAAAGGAAAAGAGCCCTGATTAGATTCCCCCGCCTGATCTCATTCATAGCTTCCTCTTTCAATGCCCCATTTTCTTCCAATGTTTCTTTCTGAAGGGGAGGAAAGTCTACAAAACTGTAAGGAGGAGCTGTAATCCATCAAGGGGTCCAGCCAGGTTGTGAACCAGCCCACAGATCACTCAGGCTTCAGAGCTTGCTGGACTCTGGGTACAGGATTATCCAAGAGGAAATACATGTTTATAATTTAGCTTCAGGATTAAAAGAATCAGCTGGGGAGAGGGAAAAAATAAAGACTTCAGCTGACAATAAAAGCCATGACTCTGCTAGGTAGCATGAGTATTGCTTTGTTATGTAAATACAGGCAACAAACATTGAAAATACTGACTTGAAAAATGGTGAGGAAACCTGGTGGTGCAGGAAAGGGCTTGAATCTTTTCTGTGGCACTCAGCCATATGCTTGCCCACCCTCTCCCTCTCAGATTCGTCATCTTTTAACTTATGTTTACCTATTTCATAGAATCCATTTGTATTTGCACACTGGTTTAAAGTTGTTAGATGGAAGTGAACTAGGAAGGAGGGTGTATGTGTGTGGAGCAGGTTTGGTGTGGTTTTTTCTTTCTTTTTTTTTTTTTTTTTTTTTTTTTTTTTTTTCAATGAAAGTGAAATAGATCTGGAGTGTGGGAAATTCCTTCCCTCAGCAGTCACTTAACAAATTGGCCATTTTTCATCCACTTGGAGAGGGGAGAACGTCAAAGAATTTTAAAGGAAAATACTGCAGAAAGTTACTAATTGAAGAAAGATCTTTGGCCTTCATTATTCTAACCAATGAAAGAAAAAAAATATTCACTATTATTTGGGATACTGTTTCCTAAAAAGGCTACAACAAGTAAAGCTAGAGAGGCAGAAGATAAAGCAGGAAAAAATACTAAGGTACTAAAAAACCCGAACCCTGCATACTGCAACTCTGTCAATAGCCAACATTTCCAACACATGCATTTTTAATTTGCATTTCATTTAACAACATAAGATTTACTATCATGATTTAACCATTAATTAACTGAACTAAGGGGGACCCTAGATGTTTCTTACAGAACAACACACATACATGCTATTGGATCTTCTTCCTCCCTGTATTCAGACTATTCTTTGTCTTACAACATACATTTATTACATGCATGCAGGGTTTACTGCAATATCATTGCAGTCTTGCCAGTATTATGGCAACTAAGCCCACAAGAATGAGGAGGGACTCAGACTACCTACCTACTCTGCAGTGCTACCAGAGCCTGCCTCCTTCTAAAGGCAAGAAGAGAAGGAATCTGCAACAGCTGAGCTAGGCATCTACAACCAACAGCCTGACTGTTACTCAAAACATCACAGGTTATCAGAACAGAAGCATCTAGTCTGATCTCCGGTTTTAACACAGGCCATGCTTGAATTAACTTGTGCTTTAACTACAGCATCTGCTGAGAAATCCAGTTGATATCTAGAGCCAACTACTCTTGTATAATTGGAACTGATAAAAACGTAGTCTGGACTTGTTCAGCCACAAAGGCCAGCCAATGAATCTTTTAAAGAAATTTTAATTCTTCATACAACTGTTCATGAAGAAAAAAAAACACAAAACCAAACCAAGCTTACTCTGTCTGCTTCTTCACAGCTCACCTATGTGCTCCCATGGCATTTCTTTTGCTGATGTTCGTTCAATCAAGCACCTTTTGAGGATGGCCGATTTCTTGTGTTTGGATTCAGCTCTTAGAGGACCCTCAAAACCATGTCTCAGATCTGCTTGGCTTGTATGCAACTTTTGTTTGGCTGATGGCTTCAATTCTTCCAGCCACTTTATGCTGTCCCCTGCCTGTCTGCTCTGCAAGGGCCAGGTGCACCTCTGAGGGACATTTCAGCCCAGCCAGCTGCACTGCAGTGAGTCCCTCCAGGTGACTGATCAGCTTTGATGGAATATTCCCCTCCAACATGGAGGTAAAGCAGGTTGAGGCAATTCTTTCATCACAGTTCACTAAACTCTTCCAATTTTTAAGCAACATGAACTATCGTAACCTTTCAGATTTCTAATTTAAGCAACATTCCTATTTTTGCAACCTTTTTCACTTACGATTCATAATGCATTTTCCAGAAGTATTTCCTGCTCTTCCTGAAAAACTCACTTTGTTTTCAACAGTAGTCAAAGCTATTGTCAAAGCCTGCCTTGTGATCACAACCCACATTGGTATCCCACATTATGAGACTGGGGTGTCGTATTTGACAAACTCCTGCTAATAAGCATAAACACAGCACAGATAATACTCAGGTTAAAAAAAAAAAAAAAAAAAGCTGGAAGTTGATTTAAGATATTTCAAAACAGATTCTGAGGTATCATGTGAGTTCTCTGGCCCCTACCCAGACTGTCATTTGAGAAGAAATCCCAACCTAGTTCTTTCCTACCTTTTTTGTGTTTAAAAAGAATAGAAAAACTGCAATATGCTTATGAAAAAGCAAGCACATTTGCATATATACTGGATTCAGATACTTACTAGATAAGTCTTTTCTTGGCTGGGCAAATATATTTCCTCTTGTAAAAGTAAAGAAACCACCCAAGAATAGCTCACATAAATAGTGCACAAGTAAGCACAATGGGCTCGACATCCTGTAAGCAAAACTCTTTAAGCTGAAGTTTTTCAGCTTTTGGCAGAAAGATCATTTTAGAACTCCAATAAATGTACATTAAAGTCATAAGGCTTTTCTGAGCTAAAGATTTACATGGGCCTCCTTTGCATCGGCCACAAAAGTATTTTAAGAGTTTGGAAATTCTAGAAGCTTTCCTCCTGCCTTACTCAGCCACTCAAGCTTGATCCTCATTAAATCCCCTGACATGTAATATATTCCAGTGTACAAGAAGCCCTTCATTACTTCTCCATGCTTAGAAGGTAATAAACCCATTTCAAAGGATGGAAGTAGGAACTATTGCAGGTGTTTCCTTACCACTCCATGCTGAGCCAGGAAGGCCGTGCGAACGCAGTTGGAATGACTCAACGGTATGCTCCAGTAATGACTTGAGAAAAAGCATTTTTAGATTCCAGGTAGGAGGCTTTCTGTGCTTGCAGAAGGTTTAGGAAGGAATTTATCTGAAATGCAGGATGGATGCTGGAGATACTGTGATTCCATTTCTAGCTCAGTCACCAACTCCTGTCACTGTGGACTTAGCAGGTGACTGCACATCTGCTGAGCTGGGCTAACTGCCACGGGTGCACGTTGAAGACTACAACCAAGCCTACAGGTTCTTACACTGCCTCTGCTTCTCCATTTGTGAAATAGAGATAATGAATGTAACCGGCACATTGTCAGGCTCATTTTATTGAATAAACGTGGACCTCTACGATCTCAGGTGAAAGCCATGCCCCAAAAGCTATTTTTCCTACCACAATTTAACCAGCAACTATTTTTATTTTTCAAGATTTGGAACAGATGTGTATCAGACTCGCTCAGTACTGGGAATATTTCTGAAATACATTTAGAGAATGTGTGTGCAGAAGTACAGATTTCTCTGACACCTGAAACTTCTTTTTTTTTTTTTTTTACAATGAGGCATCAGTATTTTGACTCAGAAAAGTGGCCATCTTTGTGAGCTTGTATATTGCAATACTGGTAGCACTACCACATTTCCAGCAAGACATCCAGGTTGTTTCAAAATGGGACTAGATTCTTGGTTAATTATACACTCATGGGCAAAGAAAACATGCATTTGGACCCTTCCCTTCAGGCACTGAAAGGGCTCCTCAAGGATTCCTGTTCTTTGCTGTGGTCCTTTCTTACCTGTGTAATTAGGAGGACAGAGACAGACGTAGTTGTTGATCCCATCCACACACGTAGAGTTATTCTCGCAGTCATTATCCTCACAGTCATCTGGGTTTATTTCACACCTCTCCCCCTCATACCCAAGGAGACAAGAACAGCTTTAGAGAAAGAAAAAAATTAATAAAAGTTAGCACGGATCTGAAGGGGCAGGAGGTTTGAGGTATAAAACTGAAATTAAAACATATAAAAGTGAGTACTCTTGAGCAGTACAGAGCACTTTAACCCTATGTGTTTGGTGATGGTTCACGGGGTCATGGAATTATTTACACGAGACATAAAGGCATCAGCAGGAGACAGCCTCTGTCATGCTCCCCTTTGCTCGCCTTGTTGCTAATCCTTGCCCTGAATTGAAGCGAGCACCTCCAGGACAGGAGACTAAGCACTCATCACAATATTCAAATCCTTGGCCTCTCTGTTAATGATTTTGTGAGTGTGTAGATACTTGCCTACTGAGGACTCCACAATGTAGGGCAACTTGGCAGCTTTTAGATAGCTCACTCTCTTTAAAGAGCAACGGCTTGAATTGAGTTTACAGACATGAACATTTTCTTCTCATTACCACTTTGTCACTTGTCCAAACAAGAAATGTTTGGGAATGATTGCTTTTACAACTGCACTCAGGTTTCAGTACTTCTACAGCTAGAAGCTGGGGGAGCTGCAGAAGAGCTGCTGATACCTAGATAATCCAGCTAACACACAAACAATGGCAGAGCTAGCAATGGTTCTGTGACGATGTGGACACCACTGAAGAACAATTGCACTAAATATTTTATCTCACAAGCCTGTGATGTATGGTCCCGAGAGGCAGTAGAAGAAACTAAGTGGTGGAAGAATGAATTCAATTTTGTTTTCAATCCGTTTCCTCTCCAGATCTAGACATTACGGTTGCTAAGAGAACCTTTATATTTTAAACTAGTTTTAAGTGATGAAGAGGTGGAGGCCACAGTTTTTTAGAAGAGCCTGAAAACGTGTGTTAAGTGCTCCAGTAATTTCAGTGGCTTCTAAGAAGCCAACAATGATACCTGAAGTGATAGTTCTGAAGCACCAGGATTGCTGTTCACTGGTCACAGAAAGCGTGTGTGTGGAAGGGAAGGGTTGTTTTGAGTCTCAGTCCAAACTACACATTCACCCAGCTGTTCATTTCCTTTCCCATGCAAGTTCTGGTGGCAGAAAAGCAACGGAACAAATGTAAAGCACTGCTGATTGATGAGGATGAAAACCAGAAAGCTCCAGAGCATTCACACTAATTGCCATCCATTGCTTCCTGAAAACAGGAGAATTTCCAGAGCAGAGATAGCTGCAGGGCACCATTTTTCAGCTCAGACGGACAAAGTGGACATGGGGCGATTATCCTGCTTTATGTAAGAGTCATGAGGTTGAGGTGGGGAATGCTCTGGAGAAATAGGATGTCTTCAGAATCTGTGAAGAAAGCTGCAGTACTTTTGGGCTGGCTGCGCTCAGCACGACATTTGCTTCTCCCTGTGTACCACAGACTGAGGAGAACACAGGGACACCCGACAGGGGATGGACCAGAGCTCTACATCCACCTTCAGTAGGTCCCAGGTTGGAGCCTGAGGATAAGGTTAGGTTCTTCATGACATGTGCAGCCTCAAAAACTAAGGGAATAACAAAGCGGAAGAAAAAAGGGTAGGGAATGTGTCTTGAGTCACCACAACAGTAAGATCTTCTGGATGAGTATAGAACAGGCATATAGGTCACAGGCTAACAGTCATCTTCATTCAGGTCTGCAGGGACCATTTATAGGTCATGAGAGCTAGAAAACCTTCACCGTGAATAACCAAAGCCAAACTGCTCAAATAAATCTAATTTAGGACACAATAAATCAATAAGAAATATTTTCTTTTCCTGTCTCAAGCTCATTATTGCTAATAAAATATGTCCTCTTGCTGACCCTGCAATGATCCAGAGGATCACAGGAGGCAGATAAGAGAGAAGAGCTGGCACACCATTTTTTGTGGCAATGCAAGCGTTGGGGAGGGGGGTTAAAGACATCTAATTAAATACAGTGACAGATTCATCATGTCTCCCTTTTCGATTACAAAACCCCATTTTCAGGATTTTATAACTCAGCCATAAAAATATGCTGCAGGCTGCAACTTGGCATCCAAGGTCTCAGTTTGGGAGCACAAAGTTTTCTCTCCATTTAAAGAAAAGTAACAAGAGTAGCTTTGTGCTGGTTATTTCTCTGTGAATATAACACCATTTTCCTTCCACAAAAGGACTGGGGCAGCTTTGGATGTATGCAATTAGAAATGACATTATTAAATACTATCACAGCAATGGTTCAACTCAGTAGAGTTACCATTAGTAACAATACATATGGGATTGTTAACATACAATTGCTCTGTATTAGGACACATTCCATACTGAAGGAAATGTCAGCATAATTGATGACATTTGGCTACTAGTCCCTGTGTATTATAGGGAGTCTTTACATTATTGCTTACGTACGAGTCTTTATTTTGATTTGCATTCAAATGTGCCAAATATGAGGACTGAAATAAAAAGATAAAACATACAGTTTGGGACCTGGATCGAACCATATGTTGAAAGAGTTGCAGTTTGGGACTGTTTGTATGTATTTTCCCAGAAAAAGCTTAGAAGAAAAATGAAGTTTGCAGCGACTGGAAGGTCATCAAACTTGGGTTCCAGCTGACCGAGAGAGAAAATTAATTCCAGAGACAATGATGAAAGCTTTGTCCTCACTAAACAGCGAAGCGGTGTGAGACAGCATTTCATTTGGACCTTGGAAACAATGGGGCCATGCAGGAAAGAACTATTTTCTAAGATGCTGCGATCTCTTAAAGGCCCAAATTCCCTATTCCTCCAGTTTAGGGATTTTTCTGTTAGTGTCATGTTTTTTCTAAAAATAAAGAACTAAAGAAAACCCCATTATCCACTGAAAGTGCAAGGGAACACAGAACTTAATGACAACATTTTGGGGGTAAACCTTTGGAGCTGAAGTATACTGACAATTTTGGAAGTTTACTATAATCTAATCTCTTTTTTTTTTTTTTTTCTTTTCATAAACCCTAATGAAACAGTTTAGTACCTTTTTAATAAAACAGGCATACATACAGTATATCACATTAAAAAAATAAATAAATCAGTGTTTCAACAGAGATAGTAAACTTCTCCAGGAATATTACAGTTTCTTGGTAAAGGAGGTTTTTACATCTACATCCCAATGGAGTAGCCTGGAAGAGCAACGTTTTTCCTTGAACTAGGCAGAATTAACACTAGGGAGTTAATCAGTTGCAGGATTTTACATTTATGAGGGAACTTAAGGAAGGAACTTTGTGGAAAAATGCTAAAGAAAACGCTCTGGAAAATGAAAGGGGGGGTTATATGGAGAGGAGTTAAAGTAATTCAGAGACTTTGTTTCGCAACACTGTAGGTTATCAAAGATCAGCTGGTTGCCTGGGGCTAACTGAAGCAGAGCTGACAGCTCTGCCTACTTTGTCAAAGCCTCTCTTACAGGCATGCTAAATGACCAGGACACATCTGATTGACCATCTTTTTTTTTTTATCGTTCTCAATAAGGACTTTTTTTTGGCAACTTTTTGTCAAGGACGACATAGATCAGATTAGAATGAGCAATTCAAAGGGAGGAAGAACTTCACCTTTCTAATCCCCTGAGCCACACGATGCCACTTAACTATTCTTTCATACAGAAGTCATCCCTACCTCAGAATTACTCAGAACTGGAATAGTACAAGAATAAAAGCTGCCAAGAAGGACTGAAGAACTCCAGCTGAACCTCTGCCCTTCAGCTGTCCCATCAGGATCTGCTATTACAACAAATCTGAGCGCCTCGATCCCCTGCTGCTGCGAGCTCCTGTGGGTACCAGGCACAGCGGGCGAGTCAGGCTGGAATCTCAGTCATAACTCTGAATTTCCTGCCTGTGCCTGGGGAACATCACCACCTTAGCATTATTTAAAAGGTAATTTTCTTGTCTAAGGCTGCAGAAACTTGAGAGTTAAACTGCTTGGCATTTCACAGGGAGAGAGCTTTGGCTTAAGTTTCCTTTTTACAAGAGTAAAGATTTGACAAGTTTGGCAGCAGAGCTTGTGTATGAATATATTTCCCTAGGGAAGAGAATATACAGAAGATATAATTTCTTTTACAGGCCACACAACAGAAAAATCCAAGGAGGCCTCTCATGAAAATGTTTTTGACATCCGCTTCCTCACAGCATATAATCTAAGGCGGTGTTTTCCCATCCCAATGAACACGATTTATATGCACGTAACTCTGACTGCTGCCATCCACTGGAGAGATTTCCCACAAAAAAAAAAACCCAACCAAAAAACCAAACCAACCCAAGCAACCAAATTCAATCTCAAAATGTGTCTTTATATTCCCCGTCACGGACCGTTCCATCCCCACACTGCATTTCTCTACGACACGCTAAAGCTCCTCTTGTCCAGAGCAGCTGAGGCTATGGACTGCCTGAATTAAAAGAATGAGGAGAAAATAGAGCAAGGCAGAAGCCAATCATTCAATATTATGAAGCAAGATTTTGTTGAGATATGGTTTTATGTGTCCTTTATTAGACCAAGTGAAACTATATAAATGACTATAAAAGCAGAAACCTTCCCTGAAAAGCCTCAAATGTTGTTAAGCAACAAAACCACCACTGCAGGTTTATAATGGATCTCAACAACAACATTCATTTGGAACCAAAGCAAAAGCTCTGAAATTGTAAAATTATTCATGAGAAAAATTCAAAAGTAGATTTCATTTCAGGTCATTCAAAACTTTTTATTTTCTCCCACAGACCAAAATAAAAATGCTAAAGAAAAACCCGATCCAAAATCTAAGCTGTAGCCTTTCATTCTAGTATTATGGGTGTTATAAAAAGTTTTACTACTAGCACATTTTTAGTATCAGCTAGATTTTTGAAAAATGACTGCTGAGTGACAGAAAACAGATATTCTAATATGGTACAATTTTGCTGTGGCAGAATCTGGCAAAAGCTAGCTAAACAGTATTACATGAGGATGACCAGAAGGGAACCTGAACTGAAGACCACCAGACCTTTCTTTCTCCCAAATAGAAACTGCACATGTACTTTTACTCAAGAAATTGCTGGGCCTGCTAAAATCTGAATCAAGAAAGGGTGTACCAGGTCAGAGCAGTGGTTTCACCAAAATCTAGGGGTCCTGTCAAGCAGCATTACCATTTGCATGTGCTATGATGTGCAGAGCTGCCTCATCTTCTCCCACCACCACACACCACGTGACCCTACAAATGCATCTCCACCCAGGAGATGTGCTCCTCTGCTCTGCTCAGAGCTTTGTCACAGGTGCTCAGGCTGAGCTCTAAAGTGTCCCCCATGGGAACATGGCCATGTGTGATTTACTCCTCCCATCTTGGAAAGCCTCAGGGTGTTACCTGCAACAGAGCCTGACATCAGCCCTCATCCCCATCAACCTACATTTTCCATTGGGATATCACCAGTGTTCTCCTGTGTCTAGCATGTGCTGGATCCATTTCTGTAAGGGGGGAATTCTTGAAGGTGAGCAGGCACAGAGACATGGGGAAGCTTTGGGGCATTTCTTTCATTTTCTGCTCCCTTGTTCTTCCCACCCTCAGGACAAACCAGAAGCTCTTCCATGCCTTATTCCCACAAGAGGGATTTGGGGCCACAAAAAGAAGCCACAATGCTTTTCTGGAAACACAAAGGCATCCTGTCGTTGGTAGGGGAACGGGATGGGGGTGCTAACTTCACTTAAAATCCTGCCACCCAAACTTTCACCTGGCCCTTTCTATTTTGGAAAAAATCCCATTTTCAGCCATAAGACATTATGGGTTTGTTGACTTGGTGAACAAACAGTTAACTTCAGTTGGAACAGTCTTAATCGCAGCTGAAACCAAACTGGAATCAAACTGAAAAAATATACTGGTTTGACTCCCTGCTTACACCATTTATAAACCTTGCAGTTCTGTGTCTCCCTCCAGCTGTTATTGATAGGAAGCTATATATAGGAGAAGACAAAGCAGCAGCCTCAATAATGTATAAAAGCTTTAAAGAAGCGAAGCTTTTGTATATGCAATTGAAAAAACAGCATGGTGTACTTTTGCACATATTTGTGCAAGAAATAACATAAATAGAGAGGACCAAATCTATGAAAATGTCAGCAACACTTCTCTAAAAAAGAATTTTAAAATGCTATCAGCTTTAACAACTAGAGGGCAAGCCTCAAACTTGTATTTTCTTAGCTCTAAAGTAGTGACTGTACCAGCACAAATCTCCCAGTTACCTCATGAAAATTTCTGCACTTCTCTTGGAGTATCCCCACCTTTGCCACATCTTTCCTATATGGGAAAACTGAAACCCATAGAGTCCATCTGTAAAGGTTATTTCTCTTTCAGGCACAATGCTCAAGACACGGCAATCTCCCCGCATTTTTTAATTGTTTCTTCAACGTCTGTTTGCTGACAAGATTCTTCAGTATGAAAACATTTTGCATCTGGTTGTCAAGCAACAGATGCTTACTTTATAAATACAAAAAAAGGGTATATGTGAGTTTGATATGCCCCAAGGAAAATTAGCATACAGATAACAATGCAGATCAGGAAGATCTGCTCAAAATAGCTCTTTAGAGGATATTCCATTATGAGAAAATAAGGAGGCCTGTTTCAGAGGAAACAATATGTCACACCAACGAAACCAATTATTTTGTATGGTAAATAGGAGTGTCAAATGCAGCAGCTTTCATAAAGTAGCCATTATAGTTCATTAATGCAAATTAGAAACACATTTAATTTTATAATCTCATTTTAAATGAGCTTTGTATTACTACCTGAATCCATCTTTATTTGCCTCGGTGAGGTGGCAGGTCCCTCCATTCTGACATGGATTTTGAATGCAAGAATTAATGGGCACACTGCAGTCTCGACCCTGTTTGGGAAAATTCAAAAGAAAGAAGGTTAGCAGGACTCATGTCATCTCAATCAATGTCTCTTCGTCCCTCACCTTATGCGTGGCACCATTTACAGGAGGTCTGTGGTCTTCAGACCCATCACATCACCCAATGTCCTTTATTGATTGTTGGATATATTCATCAATTAAGTAAGAAATTGGGCAGGGCAGCTGTTCTGACCAACAGGACTCATGGGTATCTTGGTATCATTTCCGTTTCAATACTTTAGGTAACTCTTTGGCATGGGGGGTGGACTCGATGATCTCCAGAGGTCCCTTCCAACCCCTACCTTTCTATAATTCAATGATTCTTTCCTTTGACTTTTAAGGAAACAGCAGGTTTTATCATTCCTCTCTATTCTCTAGTGTTAGTTACAGTGAGAAGAATTAACTAGGACCAAAGGTAAGCAGAGGGCCACACACAGCACGAGACCACATAGAGTCAGCACTCAACCACAGTTACTGAGTGCTTGGTTAAACACTGCAGCAGCACAACCGTACACGTTACTACCCGCTGGCAAAGCCTGAAGGGGAGCATTCAATTTTATCCTGGGAGCTGAGCTTGAATTTCTGTACAGAACCCACCGAATCCTGATGGAGATTGCCCTGAAATATACATCAGCTCCAACTGAATTTCACCAGCTTGAGCAACCTCCACTGTTACCAACTGACTTTTTATTGGTGCTTCAAGGCACAGACATGCTTCTCATTATATTCTGCTGATTGGAAGCTCTTTGTAAAATTGGAGAATATATCAAAGAGTTTGGTCTTGCTTTTCAGTTATTCACACAGGAGGGTGGAATAAAGACACCTGAAGGGATCTGTGCAATCACAAGAAGTTCAGGAGATCTCTCTACTCTTCCTACTGAAGATCCTGTTATTAATGGCCCTCTGCCAGCTCATCTGCTGGTGACTTCAATCAAGATGAGAAAAATATCTCAGGAGATACATTAATTCAGTCAAGGTTTCTGTTTTGTTTGTTCCCCACCCTTGGGTTTAAAAACCATTATGTTGTACTTAAAAGGAATACCAATGGTATTTTAAAGTTTGTAAACAAGGAGGGCAGAGGCCAGCCCATGACACTGGTTCACAACAGACATAACTTTTATATATTAGCATTGAACGCGAGCCTACCACTGCCACTTCCCCTTGCTGACAACACTCATCAGACGTCAATCCTTTCTCCACCACATTTGCAACCACTTCCAACCCTTTCCAGACTTTACATACCTGGTGCGATGTACTGGAGCAGGGGACACTCAGTTTCTACAGTCTTAGCTTTTCTTAGGATGGCCATATTGTCAAAGTGAAGCATTGCACATGAGAGCACCAACTCTTAGCTGTTTCTCCACCTAACTTTGAGACTTTGATGAATTAAGAACCGCTTGAGAAGCCTAACACTGTACTTGGGAGATACCTGACAACAATTTGCTTGCCTCAGGATAAATACAGTGGTGTTAGAAAGGGCATAGAAAAGGACTACCAAAATCCTCAAGGAGATAGAGCAACTACTTCAGAAGGTGACTCTGTAAAGACTAGGACTCTTTCATCTGGAGAAAACTGATGGGGGTGATATGATTGAGGTTTACAAAATCATGGAGATGGTGAATGCAGAATTTGTCACACACTAAATCCCTCCGTAGTAGATGTACACTTCCTGGTGTTAGAAGATGAGCTTAAGAGAGACAAAAGAAAATACTACTTCTAAAGTGTGAGCTTCTGGGATAGTTTTGCCACGGGAGGCTGTGAACTCAGCATAAAAGACAAATTCACACGTAATAGATGCAAACCAGATACAAAAGGCAATAGGCAGACACCAGCATCCTTAGTCAGATGATGGTCAGCACTGGGAGAACTGGAGAGGAGCAGCAGCCAGGATGGCGTCCCCTCCTCAGACAATAAAGATTTGCTGCTGCCTCCATGAAAGACAGAATGCTGTGGTAAATGCGCTACAGACCCGTTATGGAATTTCTCATCTTATGTTAAATTTGGTTGAAAAGCTCATTCAGCTCTCAACAACAGAAAAATTCCTTACCTTTTTTTTTCCAAAAGAACCTCCCTGTTTCCTGAACCAAGACTACACGGTTTTCTGCATTGTAAGAGTACAGACCTCTTAGGAAAACCACTTCTGGGTGGATTTGATCAGTTTGTCTATGGCTGTATATCCATCTGGGAAATATCGCTCTTGAGCGAAGAACAAATAGGCTGATCACATCTTTCTAACCCTTGTTTATGATTGCCCACCTCTCTCTCATCCTCTGGTGATGAGAAGTTCATGCTCAGCTCTGGACTGGTGTGATCATTTCCAGCAATGTGCCCAGCCTGGAGGTGACACGCTAGCAGGAGAGGACTGTGCTGGTTCTGTGACAGCTCAAGCTCCAGTCATGCTTTAAGTACTGTATAAATAATAGTAGCAAACTTAATATGTCTCTGGAGTGCTTATCTTGAAATCAGTGCAGCCTCAGTTAAACCTACTCAAGGCATTAACAAAGCCAAACTCACAGGGTTCATTCGACCCGGTCTCTCCACTCGTGGTGCTAGGCCCTGCCATGCACCTCATAACGTTCAGTCCTGTAAATACTACTGAAGTCGGGGGGATTTTGTCAGGTAGGACACATTGCCATTGGTCTGTGAGAAGACAAGAAACACACAGTAATTACACTTTCATCCAACACCATAGAGGAGCTTTCTCACAGAAATGAGAGACAAAGCTCGCTCTTAAGGTCCCCAGCACTCCCCAGGAGAACCACTTTGCATTTTAAAATTTGTGCAAATACAAGGAAACTAAGACACCCTTTTCCTGGGTTGAATCAAAAGAGGAACATTTCCAAAGCACAACCGAAAGCCCTGGCCAAGCCCCTCACTGTGAGTTCACTGCCCCAGTACCGCAGTGCAGACAGCACGCGAAGAGCTCACCCAGGACCTGGCAGAGAGCGCTCCTGCTTCAGCCCTGCTGTCTTTGCCAAACAGCCTGTCCTCCATTTGAAATCCCGAGCCCCCAGATGTCTCCGGGAAGAATTGGGAAAGCGCCGAGGGAAGCTCACGCAGGTTTTATTTTGGCACCATGTGGCCTACAGCCCTTCACGGATGCGAGCCACGCAGCATTAGCACGAATCCACTGCCACCCTTCGGCAACACTGCCTGCGTTCGGGCCATCTGTGTTGTGAATCCCCTGTTCACCACCTTGTCCTAGTGAGGCTGGAAGATGCCGGTTTTTAGATTAGATTTCTAAGATCACAAATACTTCTCCTGTGTCCCTGAAGAACTGACTGTTTTGTAGATACTTCAGTAACATCAGTTACTTCTGTTTCATACGAGCTCTTCCTGCCTGTATCACTAAAATACTAAACCCGTTGCAGCTAAGCGTAGCAAGAAGCAAAGCAGAAACCACGGTACCTGTTTTTTCTGAAGGTTTTTGCCACGGTTGAACACTGTGTAAAATAATCCCATCAGTTCTAATGTAATTACTCAGATGATTTGGAATGTTCTTGTAAAAGTTTAATAAAGATCGATGTTAAAATGAGAGCAAGACATTTTCAGTCTCTCTCGTCGGAACAAAAAATTTCTTGTGACTTAGACTCAGCTCTCATTTCTGTACTGAACATGGCTGAATTACTGGCTTCTTGGGCCTCAGGCACCATGGAAACTGATTAGTGTGTGCTACTGAATTGGACTTAATTACAACACTAGGTTGCTATGTAGCTTTAGGAAAAGTAAAAGTCTCTTTAACTCAGTTTACTCATTGTCCTAAATGGGCAAACACCACACATCTTCTCTGAGGATTATCTTCTCCAAGCTGACTTTATCAATAGCACTGAGCCCACAAAACAAGTACAATTCCACTAACACAGAGAAGTATGAAAACCAAAGAACTCTGAAAGGAGAAAACCTTCAGAAAATACCATTACTAACAAATCTACAGCAAAGTAAGGCCATTTTATTTCTGTATAAGACTGTCACTACCCAGAAGAGCCTAAAGACATTCCAGAACCATCTTTCAAATAAATAATGCAAGGCTCTAGTCTCAATTTACAGGAAGACTGTTCTTACTGAAAAATGGAATTGCTGTCAAGCATCACTAAAATTAATTTATCTGTGAGTTGGGAAGAACTCTCTGAATTACATTCCCTGGAAATAACTATTGTTACAAAGGAGAATATTGTATATTTGCTTCAAGAGCCTTTTAATGACGTCTGAACCAGAAAAATAGGTATAGACTTTGTTTCAAGGACAGGCAGGAAGGTATGACTGCCTCAGCAATTCACAGAAAGAGGATGAAGGTCCCTCTGTGTGTAATATTTTATTTCTAGAGCTTTTCCAAGCTGCAGTAAATTTTCTCTAGTCTGATAGGAAAGCATCAGATCCAAACCACTTTTATATAATTTCTCTCTTTTTCTGTAGAGAGGAAAGGATTAGGTGTTGAAACTTAAAAATTTCTGCAGCTAATCAGAAGACGTGTATTTCCAGGGTCCAGCTGCCTTTTTAAATCTGAAACACCTCTGCTGGTCCAGATTTTATCTGGGCTGCTCCAGCTCCGTATTTCAGTGAATGAGAACAGAAACTGTCCACCGTACTTCGAAAGTGTCAGGTCTTCATTCTGTACTCAACAGTAATTAACAGTGCTGGACACTAGTGTATATACAAGCTGTTCCTCAGCACTGCTGTGCCAAATTCTAGCCTTTACAAGGATCCAAACATTACATCATGATTAGCAAAACAAAGAAGAATAAGCACCAAAAGTTAATAAGGACCTCAGTAGGAAGAACAAAGAATAATGGGATAAAAACAGCACTCATTTGATTTTGATTTTACACTCTTTCAACCACTGCGGTGATATTTTTTTTTAATGAATTTTCAGAAATTAGTATCATCTCTGGAGGCTGAAAGCTTCATTCAAGATTGCATGGCAGAGATCTGACCTCTGTCCACTTTAATGTGATCCTTCACCCGTTTCTAACAGCAGTGGGCACCGATAAGAGGCGGCAGCAGGGAGCTCACCACAGGCACAAGGTAGAAACCTCCTGGTGTATAAAAGCTATCACTGCTGACAGCAGTAGTAAGATGATCCAGCCAGTGATGGAGACACCTGCAGACAGTCTATCCAACTTCAATGGTGTGTGAACAGGGAGACCTCTTTCCAGCTAATTACAGCCTTGTTCAATGACTACAGTGTTTTAAAGCATGCTGGAAAAATGAGCTATACAAAAGAAGTACCAAAGTTTATTCAAGTTGTTAACAATATACAGTGTGTTCATAACAAGTTTTATTTGGATGGTGTATGTAGAGAACAGATGGTTGTGGTTCGCGTGTTTAGTAAAAATACGAGATGAAGACAAATATAGTTGATAGAGACTTTAAATGAAGAACTAGGAAATTCTCATAAACAACTTAATTATCAAGCTCTAAATAGAGCTAAAGCTTTTAGGGAAATCAGACAAAATTACCAGCTACAAAGATACTGTATTGCAAACCTAGTGCTTTACATCCCTAATGGGAGAAATAACGCAACCGCATCCAACTCTCAGTCTCACAAATGTTAACACACTTGTCTTGTGGGTGTCCTGGTCAGAAGTTAATAAACAATCACTGCATTAGAGGAAAAGGCTAAGTAAATCTTCCACTTCATGATAGGCTTAAGGGAAAATCCACAGAAAGATAAACCAAGCAGGACACTGTGTTCTGTGAGTGTGTGTATACAGGGTGTTATTCAAATTTACAAGTGTCTGCCAGCTTTAAAATCTGAAACTCCTAATGTTGTGAAATCAAGGAAAAAATGGACACTTACAGCTATGCTCTGCTTCCAGAGCTTGGGAACATGTTTCTGAACATTTCTGATGTATGCTGATTGCTCGAGTGTAAAAGTTGCATGTGCATGTGCCAGTGGGACTCATTCGTATATTCAGACCTGTAAAGGTCTAAGAGGGCTAAATATGGTGTGTAAACAAGTCACGATTCCTCATTCTTCACATAAGAGAATGAAATAAGGCGGGGAACAACTCATCCACACTTAGCACAGAAAGAGAATGCAGTTTGAACTCTGAGTGGATGTTTCACTTGAGTTTTCCTTCTTTCACGCTTAGTGAAGTGAGAATGATGATCAAAGTTTTTCCTGAAGTTACAGTGTACAGCTATCCAGTAAGGTATAGTCTTAAGGTATAAACTGCTACAGCCTTCAACCTACTGACATCTTCACCAGTACCTTTTTTCACCATCTGAAAACTTTATCCCTCTGTCATAAACAGCCAAATTGGAAAGTAAATTAAAATATTCCCATGGTGGGAAGGGAAAGAGATGTCTCACAAGCAAAGTTTTATCCCATAAACCTCAATTCCACTAAAAATTAAGCTAGGAAATAAGAACAAAGTATTCATCAGTTTCCCTGTAATAAATATATTTAGCAGCCATAAATACAACAGAGAAACAAGGTGAATTTTGCATAATTGACCAAGGAAACATGATGCCATGAATTGAGCCACACGTCCAATACACTGAGCTACAAGTTTGGTAGGAAAAAAATCTCTCAAGTTCTATTCACAACTGTATATCAGAGCCTTCTATTGCAAAGAAACTCAGTGATTGCTATAATGAGGTCATGAAATAGAAAAGTTTTATGTGCACTACAAATCTTATGGCAAGTTCTGAAAGTCAGCATGCCATCTTTTGCTAATTGCAGCATGAAGGACTTGGACACCTCAGCGATCACTGCAAACACAGCTACTCAGCTTTGTGAGGGGAACACCTAGTTATCAATTACTTAGAGATATTGCAAACTGAGTGAAGAGTAAAACTATCTTTAAACCACAAAATTAATCTAAATTCTTTTACATGAAGGGCTAAAAATTACAGCGTTGGGAATTACACTATTGTTATTTTACTAATGGAACCATTTGAAACTGCTTTTCTAATTGATTGCACTGGTACCTACACATGATAGTCTGAAGCTCTTCAGTAGATTCAGGTGATACTGTTTCTTGTTTCTGCTCTTTCTGGCCATGGACCTAATAGCTAAGCCTCAATCTGGAAAAGATGGAGATGATGCTCATTGGCAAGGTCAAACAACTACAAGAGCTGGCAGGGTGTACGTTAGATCCATCTGCTTAGGCACATATACAAATTATTTGGCAAGGCAAGGATACTATCACAGTGATTTTGGATCAAACTGCTTTTAGATTGCCAGGTGGAACTTGAAAGATTTTGATCATCTGTTGTTCACAAAAATGCTGTGACTCCTCTTGAATGCAGAACCTTGCTGCAGACACCACACCTTGGATGCCTCTAGGTTAGGGTACTCTCAGTGCTGATGAATTAACTAGTTCTCCTTAGTCATCTGGCCCAGTGGAGTAAAAAATGTACCTCCTGAGGATTGCTGTTTACACGCCAATTAGTTTAACATGAAAAAGTAATTAATTTCATCCACTTCTAGTTCTGTAAATCCAAAATTACCTAGACAATTCTGTTTTCATTTTTTAAATTCAGTATTGTTGTTTACACAGCTGTACTTACATTGACACAACACAACCAAAAGGTTGCCCGCTGCTCACAAACATCATGAGAAAACCTATCTGCTAAATGGCACAGAAGCTAGATTATGAAAAGAAGATACACTGATACTGTTTTCATTGCTTCCACACACACCACACCACCCCCCCCCCCCAACATTTGGCTGATTTAACTCCCTCGGAAAGCTTTCACAATGTTAAGTGCCTGAAAGAAAACTACAGATAATAGTTGTTTATACCCCACCATCTTCAGCACAGTATAGTTATCTTCTCTGCCAGCCTAGCTTCATCTGGCACCTGATTAAACAATAATTGGGCATGGCAGCAGTACTTCTTAGTGTCTTCCTTGTCCTTGTTAATAAATCACAATTGTCAATTTATAGCAAATTAGGCGAACTCTGCTCTCTTAAGCCTCATTTTATTTAAATCAGAAAGATTTATGATCCTCCAGGGTATAATACACCTTCCATTACCTCTGTAGCTAGTAATCAAGAATATGCCTGTCAAAGTCAAAGTGCAAGGATTCATTTTATTATTTTTTAAAAACTCTGATTCTTCTCCTATGAGTCTGAAATTTAATTCTCAGTGGACATCTGAGGTTTATTTTGCAATTATATTCATTATGACAGAAATCCTGATTGTCCTTCTAAACCTCTCCTAACATAAGCACTTCGGGTTTCAATGGTCTTTTGGGCTTTTAATTAACAGTAGAAGATATGCCATTAATCTATCACAGAGTCAATGCGCATAGCACATATCTGAACAGAGTCCAGAGGTGCCAAACTGAATGGGGCAAGCGTTCTAGATCTTCCAAGGTTACTCGATCAAGAGGCCGATGCAGATCCCTGTGTGTTTTGGGAGATGCCAAAGAAAATCAGAGTCTCTGAAAATTGCTGGGTTTGCCCATGGTTGCTTCTGTGCATCAGATCCAACACAAAATATTGAATGTAAAAAGGACATGGAATATTTCTTATGTAGTCTCTAATTCAATCAATATTCACGAATGAAAGCAATGTTTCAGTACCTTCAAAACACTTAAGGCCTCTTTATTTTAAGAGAAATGTTGCAGTGACAACAAAACTTTCGCTCTTAAGTCTAAGGAAAGCCATGTCCTCTTTTTCGATGTGAACACTGTAGAGAAAGTTACAAAGACTCAACTTTTCTATAGAAAACACAGTTTCTATTAAGTAAAAGAAAATGTAACTGTATTTTAATCCTATTGCTCAAGCCAGGTAAGCTAGACCTAACACTTAAACTACTGAAGGCTGGCAGCCTGCATGAGAGAGGAGGGACACATTACATGGAGGAACCCAGTGAAACCTAGCACGAGGCAGGGCTTGTGTAATGAAAAAACACCTCTCCAAAGAGTTTATTAGATTTCTGAAACAGATAAAGCTAAAGACGCTGGAGGAGTCACAGTCCATTTGAAGACACTTTTGTGGGTGTATCCCTGTCTGTAGGGATACAGGTTTTTGGTTCGGAACAGTTCTGTACTGAGAAAAGCTCTCGCACTGAAATACATCTTGTATCAGCAAAAATGCCAGGATAATCTGTTTTGCTTGTGGCACCTTGCTCTAAAGCTTCCCCTACAAGGCTTGCTAGGTCAGAGATACCAGTGAGCCTTTCTGGCATCAACCACGACTGTAATGGGATAGCGGGCTGGCCTGTGACAGGTAACCCAGGCAAGACAGCAATGTTTTCAGAAGCAAACACGCACGTGGATTTTTCAAACTGATTTTTTCCAAAATCGAAGATGCCCACTGTGACAATGAGCAAAAGTGAGCTCACCATTTCTTCCACGAGTGCTCAGAAGCACAACGAGGGGAGCCACAGAGGCAGGCGTTTGCCCCGCACCCGCTCAGTGCTGGAGCCAGCGAGGGAGTGCAGAGAGCTTCCATACAGCTCTGCCTGCAGTGGATGTGCACTTCCTCCTACACAGGAATCCACTAATTCTCAAAGCAGTCTGGCATTCTAGCATTTCTATTGACATGAAAGAGTTCACTCACATGACAAAGAAAGTTTTCTTTTCAGCTGAGCCTGCTTACAGCAACTTGACCAATTCCAGCATCCCCAGAGGAAAGGGGAAAATAAGGCAATTAACCTCCTAGGACAATTTCTGTTCGTGTTCTTGGACAACAAAAGAAACCCAAAAGCCGTATCGTCAAGTACGGCTAGTGCCAAGAAAGCCTCAAGGATAACAGATGACAGACAATCACAAGAAAATCTAACAATAAGGATTTTCAGCTGTGACCAACTACTTCAACTGATTCAATTATGTGGAAATAGTGGGATGAAGAAAATTAAGAGCTAGTTAAACAGAACATGATTAAGCAGGGTTATAGCAACCAGCAATCACCTGAAAGACAGACAAACCACAGAGGAAGAAAAATTATTATTTAGTGTAATAGGACCAGGCAAACAGAAAAACAAGAGCCTGAAATTCAGACTAAATGCCAATAAAAACTTCTCTTTTACCCTGGGAAAAGAAAGATTGGAAGTCTGGTCTCTTAACACATTTCGAGCTAAACCAGGAAAAACAGTAGTAAAAACAAAGGGGTGGTGGTGGGGAACAATGCACAGTAACACAAGGATGACCATGACCAGTGGGCATGGCTTATGGCTTACTACTGACCCTAACTGCTCAGCAGTTTCTCCTGCTGCAGCACTGAACACGCACAGCAAACGCCCGAAGCTGCTCGACATCTGCTTTCTTGCTGGCCTAACAAAAATGGAAATACTTTTTCAGAGCTGGCTTTATTGTGAAGAGCCCTCATTAGGGCAGGCCACAATGCACTGCTGTGTTCCGTACGGGGCTTGCGGTGGGTGTTTGCGTGCCTCGCCACCTTCAGCCAGCAACTGCAGTGGTAATCCTGCCTTAAGCTTTCATTTTTATGCACTTCTAGATGTAAATCTCCATTTTCTTTAGACCTACTAGGAGAGAAAGGGCAAAAAGCACGAAACACAAGTCTGACTGATGCATGGTAAGTTTATGGAATAAGGATACAGAGGAAAATCCTGTGATTTCTGCAGCTATTTTTCTGCCCTAGGAGCATTAGATAAAATTATAACCACCTACTGCTGACACTGGTGTTTGCCCTAAAATCCATACATAAATATAGGTCTGCTCATTTTACACGGCCACCCATTACCCCTCATCCCTAAAGGCTTTCTGCTTTATTTTATTAAGAGTGGAAAACGCTTCTTCAACATTCATTAATAAGTATTTTAAGTATGGTTAAAACAAACAAACACAAAATAAAACACCCCAGATCACATAAACACACACTCCAGGAGAATTTATTAGAAGCAAAGTTCAAGGCAGAATCACCTCACACAAACAGCATTTTGCTGCACTGATTTCTTCATGTGAAAACTTGGCATTGAGCTTACATTCCACCGCCTGTCCCCCTGACCCCAACAGTGGAGAGGAAAGAGGCCAAGACAGAGCAACTCATGAAGGCAGAGACGTTTGCTCTCCTGTCTCACATGGGTAAGGGTAGGCTGGTTGAAGAGTTCCTTCTAATTTCTCCTCCTTTTGCAATTCCAGCTCAGGAGATTTATTTGTGCACTGAATGATGTATATGGGGACTTATATGCCTATGTTAATAGATCCAATGAAACAAAAGCACGGAGTTAGATTTCCAAACAGTATAAGCCTAACAAACCAGTCAGGGACACTCAGCACAGCTGGCACATGTCAGCAGCCAAACCCGACACCCGGCTACAGCCGTATAACCCCTCACCTAAAGCAGCGCAACTGAGAATCAACTCTTTGGAATAAACTTGCACTGTCTTGGCCTTGAGCTGTAAGAGTCGGGCAGAATAGCTGTACAGGAGCAAACATGATCATACCTACATTTTCAGATCAGTTCTGTGCTGGATACTCCTCAAATAGCCACTGTTGTAGGACTCTGGCAGATTATTCCCGTCATGCTACAAAAGCACATCTGCACAGTGAAGTGCAAGCACAGTGCTCATGCCCCAAGCAAACATAAGGGCCACGTGCACCCTGGTGAGCAAATGCTGCTGTTGGTGCAGCACCAAGCCCACACCAGTGTTACAGGGTCTGTGTAACCTGCTTAGTAGTCCTCTTGCTCAGCTACATCTACCCGCTCAAGCGCTGGCACATTACACGTATCTGTGTACAACATGTGATAAACACGAATCCCGCCTATCCCAGACACACTCTGCTCTCAGATTCTCAATTTCTAACCCTGTTTTCCAAGGATGAAAACCTGGCGTGGGGGGTGGTAACAAGGAAGAGCCAAATTCCGAGCAGCCTAACTTTGGAGCCAGCTTCCTCACTAAATATCATTCTGTCTTTTCACTATAATGCCTCCCACCACAAAAGTCTGGCTGCAAAGAACACTGCCTCTCCAAGCCCAAGAGCTTTGCCCAGGATTTTTCCAATTGTATCTGTCATTCTGGATGACTGGTGAAATTGCTTGAACCCAACTCTCAAGATACTGCAGCACTGCTAGAAAAGTCGGGGCACTGGCTGAACTCAACAGGGAGGTGAATAGAAGTGGATAAAATTTACCGAGTGACTCCACCACGGACACACATCAGCATCTGTTGCTTGAAGTGTGGGATACGTGCTACACTCATTTTACCTATCTTCACTTCCCATTTCAGACAGCTTTCAGTAACAGCAGCATCCAGAGTTGACAAACAGTCTGCATCCCAACAGCTCAGGCTCCCAGTTCTCTGAGCAATCAAAGAGGCTGTGGCGATGCCCAGGCAGGTATTGGATTTCATATTCCTGATTGGAGTTGTTCTTGCATTTGAGATAAAACACAGATGTATTTTAAACTCTCTTTCCCCAGTTCTACAAATAGCTCTGTGTGGAAGAAAGCAAATTCTTCTCCATTTGTTGTTACCTCAGTTTTAAGAAAAAAAAAAAAACAAAACAACAAGTATGAAAGACACGAAAATCAGCCACAAAATCCAAAATTTCAGAATACAGCAACAGCAAAACACACTGAGTGCTGGTTTCACTCACCTGAATTTTTACTACAGCTATTCAAATAAATCCTTTCTCAATGGCTTATTGATTGCAAGGTTGATTATTCTCCTGAATTCTAACACCCATAGACTTGATTTTACAATATCAATGGGAATACATAAAAGCCAGACACTCTGCAGGATAAATGAATTAGTATGGTACCGTTATCTATTTACCAGCCACCAGCTGCACTCACACACACTTGCACTGCAGGTGGCCAGCAGCATTTAAAGCAGAAGAAAGCTTCATTTCTCTGCTTGTAATCATACTTTGCAATCTAAACCACACATATTATTTAAATAATCTTTCAAAGAGTGCTATGGAGAAGAGAAAAAAAAAAAAACAACTAAAACTTCACTGGATAATTACACCTATGCCTGTGTTTAATATGAAAACACAAGCTTCATAAGATGAAGAGAGGTTTCCTGCCAGCACTGGTGGCACCCTGGAGCTCAGCCTGCGCAGCCTGCCAGCCGCCATAGGTGGCACTGTCACACCATCTCCCACTCTCTCTGGGGCTTCGTCCCCAAAGCAACCACAAAAGCAGTTTCAACCACGGCTTCTCTACAGCATACACATTCATCAGCAGTTTTAAGCAAAGAGCAGCAGCAAAGATCGCTATCGGCACACAGCCCTCCCTGTTCCTCTGTGAGCAATCTGTTTTGCTGTCCTCATCAGACACAACTGCTCAGCCCACCGGCCTCTCAGATCAAGGGGTCCATGGGTTCTCTCACTGTTAAGGTTACTCAGACCCATCATGGGCAGGACTACACGTCCTATGAGGACTACATGACCTATAAGATACAGATTGGATAGAAAACCAGTTCTGTGATCGTAAAAAAGAAGAGGTTGAGCCACCATCAGTGTGACAGTGAAAAAAGAAGACCAAGCTTTTGCCTCTACAGTTAAGAGGCAGAAGCTCCTAGTTCCATTGAGCACCAGTTTGGCAACTGGCTATTTAGGTGGCTTTTTGTCTGTTGGTGTACAGGGGTTTTTTTGAAGACTACCATGAGCATAGGAACCTCAGAAAGTAGTCAGCAACTGTGTCTCTCTTTCCAGGGAACATTATGAAGCCGTCAGCTCATTTGAATGCACAGACATTTGAAAAAAAGGGGGGGGGTTTCACTTTATTGATGCACTCTTCCACACAGGATTTTTTCAAAATCTACATCAAACAAGGAAAAACAAATGCTGAGAGGGCAGATTTAGGGCAATTTATCAAGGTCTGGGAAATAGCTTCCAGATGGATAGAGCTGTTTGGTGCTGGCTGGTGAGAAGGAAGCAAGGTATTGTTATTGAATTAGCATGAATCTCTGGTGGAGAACTGCGTGGTAGATAGAGTGCTCCTTTCATATGGTTTGCATTTGGACCTGTCATATTTCATTTTTATTCAAAAACCTGTGGTAAAGACACACAGTTCTTTTTTTGCTTATTAAATTTCCACCAATTCTCTCCCTGTACCGTTATCCAGTCAGTATTTTTAAACTCAGCTCTAAGTGCCATGCCTGCGTCTGTTTGCTCTTTGCCATGCTTGGATGACAGCTTGGTGCTTACAAGCCAGTTTTGGTTTTGCATTCAGCAAATGTTACCTGAGAAAGTGTGTGTGAGAGAAGAAAAGCTGGGTGCTCTCTGAGATGTTTAAACAGAGTCCCTTCAAGAGTTTATCAAAACCTTTCTATGTAAAATGTTGCATACTGAGGTCTACTGCACAGTAGAAAGTGACTGCTAATGTAAAGATTATTCTTGTTAATAAATGCTCCCTTTGTAAGCATGTCTTCTAGCAGTATAAATTCACCTATACTAGTGCATTTACTAATACAGAAATAGTGTAAAAACCCCAACAAACCAAACAACCACCAAACCCCCCAAAAACCCCAAAATAGATAGGCTCATAACCAAAAAATTTCTACTTTGAATAACCCGGATACCTGCTCCATGATATGTGCCTTACGGAGTAAGACAGACAGAGATTTATGTGTTTTCCTGCTAGTTTTGAAAGTGTTTATTTTTCAAGTTATCTTAAGTCACCTAGTCCCATCTGAAGAATTCAACTTAGCTTATGTTAAACGTCAAATTAAAATGACCATTCTTCTATTAACCTTAGGAGATAAACAGCCACCATTTCCCTTATTGCAATGAGAAATCAATTGTTACAAGCAGTTAGTTTCACTTAAATGAATTTTTGACAATGTGGTCTTTTAAGATCTTAGAAAAGATGCTGTTTGATATGCCAATGAGTAGAAGGGTTTTTAATGAGAGGAAATTTCCAATGGCTTTTTCAATTATTTAGGAGAATTATTGTTATTCTTGAGTACTAGGCGGGGGGAAACTGGGGTGAGCTGGAAGAAATGAGCTTTACATCTTTCCTTTTCCAGTGCTTTAAAGATCTATCACAATTACTCTGTTACCATCTGGGATGTATCGTAGGCAAACAGAGAAGGGAAATAATGATATCATCACAACCAATTCCTAATTCCTACCCGAAATGTAAGACATGGATACTTGTGCTTACTTCCCACGCATATGTCTGGTTTTGCCCTTCTGCTTTTTTCCCTACAGTTCTTATTACTCTGTGTTTTATGAGCATCTGCTTCAACTGACCAAGACTCTGTAAGAACTATCCAATAAGACAAATAAAATCACAGCTGACAGGACACAACCTACTTCTTTGGCCATAACATCCGATCCCCCCCAGGCTGTGAACAGATCATGTGCCTCATTTAGTAGTTATATTTAATCCTTCAGCTACTGACTAGTGAGCTAGGTTTCCAGTTATATCAACTCTGAAACAAAGTCTTGGTTGCCTTAAGCTCTCATGGTGCAGCATTAACAATGGAAGTTATCCATCACTACCAAAGAAACTGCATCAATAACATAATTTTCCAATTTTCCAATGTGTTATCAAGAAACAGACACTGCATGCTCGCAATGCCTTGCATCTGCAGGATTTCACATTTGCAGGTCACCCTATGGACATTAGTGCTCACAAGCCAGAGACAGCTGAGCTAGTGATTGTGTTTGGTTGCCTTTCTACTAATCACTCTGCATAAGAGGGATGCAAACTACCAGGTATCAATATTCTGTCACTGGGGACTAAACTGGCCCTAAATTCTTATCTGAGCCGCCTCCCCTTTGGCCTGGCAACCTATGAAATGGTTATGTTGTTGCTGGCAAAAGAAAAGTAATTAAAAGGAAGATAAAAACAACTTGCCATTTCACACGAAGGTCTACATCACAGAATCACAGAAAGCCCAAAGCTGGAAGAGAGTCATTGAGACCCTTTAGTCCAATCACCCTGCTCAAACCAGAGTCAGCTAGAGCAAGTTGCTCAGGATGGTCTGTACAGTCACAGCACAGAGAGAAAGAAATGCCTCTCCCATTGCACGGGATAAAATTTGTAGCAGGTGCAGCTGAAAGGTCACACACAATCTGCTTGACTAAGGGATCTTTTAGGCTCAGTTGTCTGTAAAATTGACTTCTCATGGTACAACAATTAAGAAAACAGACGGGATGGGGAACACTTTATTGCTTTTCATGTAGTTCATTTGTATTCATACCTTGAAGCCAAAAGGGCAAGTGCATTGATAAAAGTCCACTGGATCATTGTTGCACGTCCCATTGTTCTTACAAGGATTGGAGAGGCAGGGGTTACACTTGGACACAACGGCGATATCCACTGGCTCTGAAAAAGCAAAGCACCCTGTATTAATAGAGGACTGGATTACAATGTTAATACTTCCCATACTCACACATACATTTTTTTCCCCCTAATGCAGTATTCACCCTGCACTGGCACAAATGCACATGCTGCGGGTGCAACTTTACACAACAGCATGAGATTCCCAGGGATCAGAGAGGCTTTAAGTACTTAAATCAAGTGCTAGGCAAGTCTCAATGATGCTTATATTCTCCTGAACTTGCAAACATCAGCTCTGAAAACACATGTTGGGAATCTCCAGAGAGTGGGCTTAAATATATATATGGCTTTCAGCAATTTTTCCTTTTCTCAGTGCTGGAAATTCTGCGAGAGCAACCCCTGGGGAACTATAACATGACATTTCTATGGCTGGTAAGAAGAATGACAGTGCAGATGCAACAGCAGAAATAAAAAACATGCATAAGAAAGATTTAGTTTGAGGCTTATGGGAATATTTAGGTGTAAAGTGTTCTACCATCCTTAATTTTAAGAGTTCAAAACTTCTTTTCCTCCTGTTCTGCCCAGAAGATTGATTATCAACATTCAGCTCTCTGAACAAAATGCAACAAAGACAAGTATGCAAAAATGTAAATGCATGCAGGTAAATACAAGTGGCCATATTTAAATAGCCATAAATGTGATTTAGTAAGTCACATTTTTAAACAGTATTCTTCCTGAGAAGTAATGATGTTTGTGGGTGAGCAGGAAAATGAACACAGATCAATACAATACTAAGCACATTTGGGCTACCAAGTCAATCAATATTTTATTGTTGAGATTTTATGGAAAGCTGATTTAGACATTTATATTTACAGTTTAAAAAAATTATGATTTTGAAATAGCTACATTATTGAGTTGATGACTTTTACGCATGAAAAATAAAACCTAACACTTTAAAAGGGCTTCAATTACATCAGGCAGTAAAGACCCTTAAATAATTTTATTTCAGTTTTAAGGAAATACATTTTAAAATAGCTTCAAATTGGTCTTGTGCTAATCAGAACTGGGCACAAAGCTTCTGTTCTTATATGATAAACGATAAGGATGAGTAAATTGTGAAATGTCCTCAGAGTGAGAAAAATATACATGATGTTAGAGAGAAGGTGGAGCTCTAGAAGGTTACCAAAAATAAGAAGGAAAAAAATCCCTTCCAGACAAAGACTTGCTTTGGACTGTCCTGTATGAGATATAAACCTTAATCATTAGCTCTTGCACAGCACCAACAAGGAGTAAGAACACAACAGAAATGGAGCCTCGGCAGAAAAGCACTTGTAATGGAAAGGTTACATCCTGACCCTATACCAATGGAGGTGTCATCAGGGCCACTGATTGCAGAGTGCAACATGCAGTAATGAGAAAATAAACCCCAAAAAACCAGAAAAAGTAACAAATCCAAAAAATGAAATAAGAGACTGTTGTTGTCCTCTTGTATCTTTGGGTGTGTGTCTAACTAAATGCCATACATGTCTTTACCTTGGAGTTAGGACAGCAAGAGGAAGTAACACCCAAATTTCTTCCACTGATGGGGTTGGAATGTGACATATATAATCTACTTTTGTCTTAAAGGTAGAATATATGAAGAATATATGAAGGTACTTCCTTGGAGAGCTCATGAGACTGGCAGCAGTGCTGCTTTTCTAGATTTAGAGGTCACTAAGTCAGAATTTGTCATATTATTTATTTATTTCATAATATGCACACACGTAAATTTTCCATTTATTCCTATGGCATAAATCAATGCTAATCAATGTAGAAGCTAATAAGAACAGTGTTAGTTCCTAGCAGTTAAGTAGTTCATTAGTTTGCCCTTGTGGATTTGATTTATAAATCCATATAGCCAAATGCCCTCAGCCCAGCACATTGCTTCCTTCTACTGCATAACTAGGAGGGCAATTTAATATAAAGCAGAGCTGAGTTTGCATGACTTGCACATTACATATTTTTATTTTCTTGGCTCTGCTGAGACATAACCTTCTGCTCAGTCATAGTCTAAAAACATAATTTTAGCAAGGATAAGTTAAGCTCTACTTTCTTAATGTAAATGTTGCTGGAGGTCACAGAGGACATCTCCACACTACCTTTGTACAAGCATCTCATGATACTAAGCTCAGCACGGGCTGACTTCTGCTGCAACAACTCAAGCTTTTAAGGGGCTTGGGGGTCCCAGCTCACCCTGAGCTCTGCACTGGCAGTACTTGAGCTAGGACTGAGTCGACACCGGCAGAAGTGCAGACATGTCCTCAGACACTGTGTCAGCCCAGAGACAGTCTCTTTCTTCTGCTGGCAGGCACATGTCACAGCCACAGCTCAGCGAAGAGAGGGCGATGCAGCTGCAGGACAAACCAAGGCCACACCATGCCCTGCCAAAGGCAAGCAACTCAGCCCAAGGGTAAACCAGCACTTGGCACTGTAATAAATCCTGTTGTTTTAAAAGAGCATCACTGCTGGCCACACAGAATAGCATGAGGCATTGCATCTTAAGCACGCACACAGGAAAGGGGTTCTGTTAGTTTACCAAATCATGGTGGGGTTTTGTTTTTTGTTTTTTGGGTTTTTTTTTTTATTCCCCAAATATATCTATTGTGATGAAAAGAGGTAATCTTTTACAGAACCTGGAGCTTCCTGTATTACAGTGCCACTCATCCAAACCATCAGTAGTTTCCGTTTGCCTGAAGACCACCTCCAAATCAACACTTTTGTCTCCTTTTCCATTCAAATAAAGTGAGCCATGGAGACAGTTGGGATAGCAGAAAGCCCACCAGCTTTCTAAGGGACCAAACTAATATTTACATAAAAACAATACAGCTGTTTTTAATAGTTTGGATCACAGGTTTGCTTCTCTCTTGCCTGAGAGTTGCTTGCTTAGCTTTGAGAGAAAGCGAGCGTCACTATTGATTTATCATAGTTTTAGAATGAAGAAGTCATCTGTTTTCTCTTTCTGGATTAATTTTCAGACCCTGTTTAATATGTAAATACTATCTTTGTCTTTATGTCTTTGACATCATGTGAACCAGTACATTATTTGGTATTTTTAATATTCATGATACATTTGTACTTCACATTTGAGAAACTATTTTGAAGCTCATAGTTGTGGTAATTAAAGTTCTGATAGTTTTGACACTGACACAGTAATTAAATTATAAGGTTACAGTTATTAAAAATGTATTTGAAAGGATACAACAATCAGCTCAGGCTTGGGAACCCATGTTCTACACCCACCACAACGCCATCGTTCGTTTGTTCAGCAGTTTAATCCCAGCCTCTACAACATCCTACTGCCACACAGTCCTGTAAATGTGCATGGCACTCTGAGACACAAATCCTGGCTTTATGTCCTCATTTCCAATTCTAGGAGAGGCTACCGACCAGTCTCTTCCACTATAAATACAGCTCCATCTTCACGTACTTGCTGTTAACCTAAGCATACCTCCAAACCGTGTTTTACAGCAAGAGCATACAGGTATATCCTGAACTACAGCCAATAATAAGCTGCTTATTTGGTCCTTACCATTTGCCTAACTGCTCTCCACTGCAGCACCCCCGTGCCGTTGACTGCCCCTAGTTGTTAGTAGCGGCACCTCAACCCTCTCCTGAGGAAAGGGATGTTGTGTTCAGACGTGAAACATTTTCCATAATCTACGGTTTTTGATACAGAGCTGATGAGAACACTCTGCAGATCTTCAAATGAAAATGTACTTTTGGTAAACACTTAAGAAGAATTCTCAGTTTCTCAGTTTTCAAGTAAATGGACATAATAAGTAGAGGGCTCTATACTTGTATAAGAATGCTTATCTTACCAAAGTTTTCTGGGGTACATAGAAGGCCAAAACCATTTTATTTTCTCAAATAAATTATAGCAACATCCTATATGTTAATTTGCCATTATATAGTATCTGGTGTGAGCAACGGGACTCCTGACTCTTCTGAGGTTTGCTGGTTGGCCTTCCAGTGGTGCAGTTAACTGCACTTTGTGGAAGCACACTTGAAAATGCAACTTTAGTGTAACGTGTTGGTCCAGAAGATAAAAGCCAAACCCAACTCACCCCTAAACTCATTTTAAAAACAAGCAACTTCCAAGAGTATAAAAATAAAGCACTTAAATGAGCAAAAGCAGCAGGACAGAAGAGAGAGCTTCCCAGCTCGCTCCTACCTTTGCACTGGAAGTGGTGAGTCGGTGTTGTGAGCAGCAGCCTGTCCACCATGGTGTCTGGGCCACTGCAGCGGGCTATCCCTGGCTCTTTGTACCCTGCCTTCACCCACTCGGAAAGCCAGCGAAGGTTGCAATCACAGTGCAAAGGGTTGGTACCGAGAGCCCTGGTGGTGGAGAACATGTAACGGCAGTTATTCTGGCTTGCAAGCAAAGAAAACATCCCCAATCTCACAGAGGCACATTTTACTCCACGTTTTTACAGGAATGCCTTACTCCAAAACGTGGGAAAGATCTTCTGAGTATTCAGGAAGTCTTTTAGATTTATCTCCTCCAGTATTCCCACTCTTTTTCTTTCTTCCCATCATTAGTTAGGGAGGTTGTATAAACACCTACCAACAAATCACTTTTCAACAATTGTCAGATGTATTGCTTTCATCCAATCTATCACATTGGTTTCTTTTAATTTAAGTCTTTGGCCTTCATGAGTATATTTTAATAATGAATTGTGTCATTTAGATTGGATCTGACGACTCACATGAATGTCTCCTCATTCTCTCTACCACATGAACACAGAGGATCCCCCTGCTTTCAAAACAGCAACCTGCTGTTGCAAAGTTTGTTTACAGCTTTGAAAACACATTTGCTGATGAACCCATCACATGAGTTAGGTCATATGGTTGAAGTAGATGTATTCATGTAGCACAATTATAACTCACAGAACTTGTTAAAGTTCTTTAAATACAATTACTTTTCGCAAGTGTAAAGAAATGCATATCAGAAGTCTGAAATTATCTGGCTGAAAATAAACATAAGGCTTTAGCTATACAGCACCTGAATTGCCATGGAAAGAAAATTAATTAAATACAGACAAACGCAGGGAAGCAATACTAAAGAAACTAATATTTTAGACTTTACTACTTCTGCATATGTTATAAACTATTTTTAAGATGGCATTTTAAACTCAAGCTTCTTTCAAATAAAAACATATCAGGCTATTAAGATAGAAACCTCGGTAAATTTGTTGATACATTTCTATTGCAGTGACTAATGAACCCACCGTGCCCTAGACAGATCCATAATGAGAGTTCATAGGTTCAAACCCTGTCTAGGGCTCATTCATCAAAATTAAATGTGTACTGCAGCACAGTATTAAAAAATATCCACCCATTCCTTCTGTAAATCCATTGCTTACAATGGCAAAAAAACCCTACTGGCTTGACTTTTTGACCCTGTAACTGTGATCAACTGGCTCACTCATCCAAGGTCAAACAACATGCAGCAGTGAAAGCTGCACTGAGAAATTAACTTTGGCATTGAGCAACTGCCATATATAAAATGGGAGTGGGAGGACAATGGCAAGTTACTTATCATATTAATTAATCTTTATAAACTACATTAAAAATAAGGCTGCTCTACAGACACTAGAAATGATTACTAACAACATTGTTGTACAACTGCAGGAATTATCCCATGTATCTTTCTGTTCCTTTTTTGGTGGTATTGTGTTATTTGGTTTTGGTTTTCATTTCTAGAAACTATAGTGAATTTCTGTATTTTCATTCAGGAGTTCTAACATCCTCTCTCTATTTCTTTGCCCATTATAGCAAAATATTTCCAGAAGGTAAAAATACCTCATGCTGTAATGAAATACCACCAGCAGCATTTTCAAAATGTTGTACAGATATTTCTGTCCAGACACGGGTTTTTGGGAGAGGGGTTTGTGGGTTTTTTGAGGCAACTCAGAATAAAGTCAATTAAAATAACCCTAGTCATGATGATGTGGAGAAACAGAAGGAGGTGACAGCTTATTTTTATAGGTAACTAACAAATATGAGGGATTTGAGTAAAGATGAGCTGATTCAACAGGATTAGGAACACGAGCTCTTCATGGAAAATATGTCTGATGTATTTGTACCTGCTGTACACAGCTATCTGTATCAAGGGTTTCCCTGGGGAGTCCCAGGAGCACTGAGGGGGTCAGTTTGTGTATGCAAAGTACCTGGGAATCTGAATCAGTTACAGAGCGTTGTGTATGGCGAGGACAGGGAATGCAGGAACTGACTTAATTGAGGAGGTGTCAGTTCTACCCCAATGGATTTTGGGTTCTTTTCAAGTATTAATGTATGTGCTCCTTCAGTAGTGATGTAACATATTTATCATTGCCCTGGACTAAATGACTGAGTAGAGTCATGGCTTACATAGATGATTATATGATTCAAGTAAATAAAGTAACAATCAGTAAAGAAACCAGTGTGTATAGAACATATATGAACTTTCCTCTACATAGTTTGTTACAGTAGCTGCATTGCAACAATCTGATATTTACAATGTAAAGGAAATTTGGTGAACGTTTCCTTGTAGGCTTTAAACAGCCATGCAAAGAGTGACTGAAGTATCTAGATCTCAGGTTTTTTTCTTCCTTCTAATTGTGCACCAATATAAAGCTATTGCAAAAGACTAAAACCAACAGTTTGTCTATTCTACACAAATATTTCTTCGCAATACTAAAGGTTAATTTGACATGCTTTCCCCCACAGCCCTAACTGTACTGATGCAGAATGCCCAGGCTGATCCTCTTGCTCAACACCTTGGTAGGCACCTTTCTTCAGCCATAATACCCATCCTACTCTTAGCCACACAGCTTGTAAATTTAACGTGAAATTTTGTTCTCCATGGATTATGGGTTTGATGAGTAGCAACCCCTTGTATCATTTTCAAAATGATCCCAGTGTGTTCTTTCTCCTTGAAGATCTATATATCAGGAAGAGCTCAAAATTAATTTATTTTCAATTACGTATGACTTTGTTTGACTAAGCACAGCTTTTTCTGGCACGTGACATCGTTGTGGTTGTTGAAAGTTTCAGAATCCTCTTTAAGAAACTGGAGAGCACAATTGCACTGTAAAATCCAATTGTTCAACTGTGCAAATTACACCCCAGACAGGTCTTATTTATTTTATGGATCCTATTTATTACTGTTCATTTGAGCTTTGTGTATTTTACATTTCTGGCAGCACATACATCGGAACAGATAGACTGCAGTGATTGTATTGGGCCAAAGGGGTTTTTATCACTCCCTCAGGTGAATGGTTTACCCAGGAAAATTGTATCTGCACTTCATTTAAAGTAAACCCTGAGGAAAATCCAAACAAATGGGGCATGATATGTTTATCTCTCAAGTTCTAAAAATACCCTCAGAAGGCAGTTTCCCAGTATGGAAGGTGTTACTGTGCTTCCAAAAAGAGGTACAGTGCTCCAGCTCAGTCAGACTTTCATTCCAAAACAACACACAAAATGACTTGACTATACTTGGAAGCATGAAGAAGAAATACATGTTGTGCAAAACAAATATTTTCTCTGACTTAGATACTGAGGTGTAAGCTTGAAACAGACAAGGTTATTTCTCAGCTGAAGTTGAAATTGCCCAAGTTGTTCATATGTTTTCTGTCCCTACTAATCCGAGTTACCTTTAATTTTTATTGTCCAGAGAGAAACTGAGATGGAAAACTGTTAAACAGAAATAAACAGTCTGAGGACATATTTGCTATCCAGAAAATGTGCAAATATGAACTGAGCCTTGTGCTCAGGTAAATGTTCTGGAGGGCATGTTTAGGGTTGCAAAGGGAGAAACAGAGATCTAAAACCTATGTTAAATGTGTGTAAATGTGTGTCTATACATCAACAGCAACTCACATGCATCAGAGCAGAAAATATCTGTATCAACTTGTGAAAGTAGTCGCTTCACAAAGAGGCCAAGGTGTACCCAACCCTCTGATTGAGTACAGTAAGCAAGAAACGTGCTACACAAAATTACTTTTCCTTTACATCTGTTGTCTAATCCTGTGAAGTATCACATACTATCTTGGGGAAAAAACATTTTCTGTTCACCCTTTTGGCACCAATTGTTACACTTCAGGTTTACTTTCTACCAATTGCAGCTATTTGTCTTTATAGTTATTTCATCAACTGAACTGCATTTTTGAATATTCTGGACCTCTACCAACACAATACCAATTTCCTGAAATATCTGCAATGTCTAATACACTTTGAAAAATATAGAATGAAGTATTAATGCTGTGAAATGATCGATCTCCATATGATTAAATATATGTCTGAAGTAGTGATTCATCAACAAGTTCCTGTACTGACGTTCCAGTATGCAAAACATATGACATTTATTAAGCAAAGAATTCGCATTTGCTCAATATTTGCTCTTTGTGGGAGGTTTCCTGTCTCACTCTTGGACCATAACACCCTCTGCATTTTACATAGACAATGCTGATAAAAAGCCTTAAACACAAAGTCCACAGAAGAGGAAACTGTCACATTTGCTCATTTGGTTTTCCTTAAGAAAATATTTTGCTAACTAATAGCAACGGGTTTTGGTATTTTCTTTTTTTATTTTCTTTGAACAGATGCACTACGAATATCCAGAGCAGAATATGGAAAGTGAGCAGGAAAAAACAGAACAGCTACACAATCTTACATTTGTACTAATATGTACCATTTCATAAATCGAAAATCATCAATCAAACAGAGGAACCTAGACAGAAGTACTTACAGATGGGACAGGGATACCAGGTCATTGAAAGAACCTTCGGGAACACTGGAAATATCATTTCCATGGAGTGTCCTAGGAGAAGGGAGAAAGAGGAAGGGGTCAAACCACAGCATTTTATCTGCCCACACAAGTGAATGAACTGATGCTTAAGAAGGAGAGTTTCCCTGAGCTTCACAACTCATGAGCTTCCATGGTTTATTACTTCTACTCCTAGATGCTGACATTTAAAATAATAATACAATTGAAATTGTTAGTGACTAATACTTTAAATTGAAAAGGTGACATACTATTTATGCTATTAAAAGTGTATTGATGACAAGCAGACCCTTCACATACAGACCTGTATTCTTTTATAGAATCCCATTAGCCAGAAACACAGAAGAAAACAGAACAGGGAAAATAGGAAATGTGAAGTTTAATTAAGTATTGACTACAGAGAAATCCTAGAAAAGAACATGGGTCCATGAAGGCAAATACAGCTGCACTTTCACGTTTCCTATGCATACAGTAGGAAATACTCCTTGCTATGGTATTTTTAAAATCCATTTGACAAATAATGTTTATGCTACCAGGGAAAATATTTGAAATAAGTTGTTTTAGGGCATTATTCACCCTGCATAAAGAAACTAACATTTTTCTAGCAGGATTTTCAGGATTCTTGCAAAAGAGCTCTCCACTGTTTCCAGGACAATTTACGTAGCCAGTTTATCTCTTTTCTAAGAAATACACGTACGTATGTGTGCCTCTGTGAGCTACAGAGACAGGCATAAATGGATTTTTCTTGCAGCTTGTAGAGCACAATACTTTGATTCAAAGTGGCAGACACAAGAGTAAAAAAATCATTATTTGTGTTCACTTGTAGTTTTCATTGCAAGTGCAACTGAAGGCCCCGCTACAAAATAGGGTACTATCACTAGAGGCTGGGACAGACAAAAAGAGGCAAGAGCACTTCTGCCAGCAACAAGGCTATGACCAGCCAGGAGAACATGCAGCAACACAGGAGCGCATGGGATGCTGCGGGTGAGAACTGCATAAAAACTACCCAGAAAATACACCAGAGAAGATGTAAGATTTTATTTGGTAAATAAGTAAAATGAGCTATTCAGCACCCTCTGCCTCACTAGATAGTTATCTGGGGAAAAAAAAAAAAAAAAAAAAGGCATAGAGAAAAATATTTATAGGTTAATTCTAACTTTTCTAGTTTGGGTGTCACTGAATATCAATTTCCTACATCACTTCATAGCAGACAGAAAGAAGGAGCCAATAGGAGTCAATTCCACTGGATCTCATGAGATGTTTCTTAAACAAAAGTTGGTAGAAAACTTGCAAAGGAAAAGGACATCAATATTTCAAAATTATATTTTCTTTTGCACTTCTCCCCTGAGCTGGTTCAGTTATAGCAAACTGCTGCATTCTTTATGTCCTCTTTCCCAGGTCCAGGAATTACTGTCAGTGCTCCAGACATGGCAGAGGAGAGTGGAAAACAGAAACCTGCTGTTTGTCAGTTTTGTAGCAGCTCTTTCCCTCGAGTCACTTATCTTCTAATTTACCTGGTGATTTGCAGAACACAGCAATCACATCTTATTTTTTATTTCTGTGACTGCACAGACGCTTGACAGGGTGTGCATTGAAAAACAAACCAAACCTCGGGGCCCGTGGAAATACCTAATAGCCCCAGATGAAAATAAAACCATCTTTTGGCATCCTTTCTACCCTGACACCACTATAAGCTTCACCAGAATCTACGTGACATCTTATAACTCTTATTGAATTCTACCTTTACACGCTGCTTTACACCAGCATACACACAGCAAAGAAAGGCAGACTTGCCAGGGAAGATACACCCTGTCCTGTCTCCCATGAAGCTGGGCCCTACCACGGGGCTGTGAATGATGCAAGTGCAAGCAATGTTACCACAATTGGGTTCCACAGCTGCTCACTGCCGCTGCAGTTTCTATTTTATTGCACTGCAAAGTTTTTCTGCAGAGCATGAAACCACAAAAACTACAGCATTATACTGCTGGCATCTCTCTCCAGTTCTTGATGCCAGTATACCAAAAACTTCCTCTTCCAATATCCTGATTCTGCTTTTAAGCATACCTAGGTTTTGGCTATTAACAATAATACTTGGCATATATAAGGATGGATCTCCAAGCAGTTAATCCAACCGGGAAGGATACGAGCTCCCACACAGTACTCCAGAGAAAGCACACTCACTAATTCTATACAGAATGACCAACTGACTGAGACATACCTCACAGCTATTAAATACAGACTAATTCTGTTTGTACGAAAGATCAGAGTTGGTCAAAAACTTGTCATCAAATTGTTCCCTCCTTCAAGGAAATAAGCATGTTTAAATAAGCAGCCCCTCATAATGAGCTTACACTGTGATCTTTTAAACTGCTTACGATATGCAAGGTCTGGACAGACAGCAGAACTTATATTTATCTTCATGTCATATCAGTTGTGTTTATTCTGTGAAGGGGTACGTTTTCTTTCCTAGATGTCTTGGAAACTTCTTACAAGAGAATCTGAAGAATGATAAAGCCATTTTTCTGTAAGAAGGCAAATCCATCAAAAATCCATCTGGAATAAATGGCTTGCCTACATATCTCAAACACTGAAATATGCCTCATGGATGCAAATGCTTGTATTTTAATATAAAAAATAAAATTAAAAAAAAAAATCCCATCAGCATCATTACCCATGAAGCTACAGTGAAATGATAAATGCTAAAAAACTTAAACCCCATAGTAAAAAACAGTGGCCAGAGAGTTCAACAGTGCAATAAAAATAATGTCCTTCTCTTTTTGGATCAACAATAGGAACACATTTTTATACCAAAAGTCCGTAGAGACAAGTGGTCAAATAAAATCTTCAACACTTGGACAGTTAAAGCACGCACATCAGTGTGCACATTTTCCCTCAAAAGCACAACTTCTGGGTATCCTCTTGGCTAAACATTGGTACAGAGCAGGTATATGAATAGAAGGTGATGGGGATCTCCTCCCTGAACACAGATTAGCTAAACACTTGAATTCTTGAAAACTATCTTCTACAAGTAATCTCACTAACTTACTACTTTGTCTTCATGTAGGGAAACGAACTAAACATACTCCTTTGGGTTGGGTCTTGGTTTTTGGTTTGGTTTTTTTTTTTTTTTTTTAACTGTTCCCAAGTCCTGCCTCCTAGCCCACTGTCTCATAACAGTGGGTTACCATAGACACAAAAGGGATGCTTTTGCAGTGAACAATCATCTACCCTGTAAAAACAGAAATGTGGCTAAAAGCTTGGCTGGAGGAACCAACACGACTCATACATCAGAGGAAGTGGGAAGCCACAGTGTCACTGCTCAGTGCTCCTAACAGCCCCTTTTACAGAATTACTGGGTAAGTACAAGTAGTCATTCTGCAATGAAAAAGAAAGAGAAACAAAGCCAAATAATATTTGTTAGGTCCAGTACATCATCCAGCAGTGAAGGTATATTGCCAAAATTGGTTCCAAGGTTGTGCCTGCAGAGTGTTAGTGGTAGCTTTACCATCAACACATATTACTATGTTTATGTGAGCTTTAAACTACAGTAAATATCAATCAGTTTTCAGTAAAATTCAAATATCTCATGCTAGTAGAATATTCTGTAGCTCATTTCATATTTTTTTCATAAATATAACATGGAAAATTGTTTAATGATCTGAGAAAGTATTATTTCAGATCGTTTCCACTTAAATCAGGCAAAATGTCAGAAGTTACAACATTGTCACACAATAAAACTAATATTTAAAATATTCAGTTTAGGTCTACCACAGAGTTAGGATATTTATAAGCCTGTGCTGGCAGAGGGGTTGGACTCAATGATCTCCAGAGGTCTCTTCCAACCCCTACCATTCTATGATAATGACTTTGTTTCAATCTTAGCTTTTTTAATCTGTTTACATTTAGGTTCTAAAAAGACTAGCTTTGGACCAAAGAAGAACAAAAGAAAACCAAAAATCAAATCCACAACTTTTCACTGCAATGGCTTTTGTGCAAAAACCTACCAACGTTGACTTTTGCTTATTAAAAGAATTCTTAAGGCTCTGTGTTAAAATTGCTCCCCAGCACACTTCAGCTGCCATTATGGGTAAGCCATGTGAAGACTGAAGATTAAAGACCTGATGGTGTAAACACTGATAAATATTCAGACTTAAACCTGTTGACTCTGCAGTTTTCTCAATTGGGCTTGTGCTGAAGAGTGTGAGAGAGGACAGAACCAGGTATCTGTCAAAGATCAACATCTGTGATTATTCTGATTTTCAAATACATATTTACTTTATTTACTAGAGAGGGAAAAAGTAAACATAAGGAATTTGGAAGACTGATAGGTCTGTATGAGAAGGTTCTGCTACCTTCAAAGGCATGTGCAGCTAAAGGTAATAAGATCTCTAGATTCTTTTCATTAAAAAAAAAAAAAAAAAGGTGGGAATTGTTTAGCTGATGTTTTATCTTTTAAATTCCTCCGAGAACACGGATAATAAATAAGTGACAATAACAGATTGCATACTGCTGCTCAGAAGCCACGTTCCCTCTGGAGAATTGATTTGTAATTATAACAGCGATGACACGTGGCAAAAGTTGTAGCTGATATCAGAGTTTTGCAGGCCTGGGTTGCCTGAGGACATGGTGGAGGCCCCTTCCCTGGAGACATACAAGGTCAGGCATGATGAGGCTCTGAGCAACCTGATCTAGTTGAGGATGTCCCTGCTCACTGCAGAGGGGTTGGACTAGATGACCTTTAGAGGTCCCTTCCAACCCAAGGCATTCTATGATAATAAATCAGATCCCAGTGCATGGAGCAGAGGCAGAGATTCCCATTTAGGCTTTATTTCACTCTCCCTTGAAGGAGGCAGATATTTTTTGCAATTTGATTAGCAGATCATTTAAAAAAGCCAAAATATACTTGTTGTCATTAAAATATTGCCCTTTGTTTCTGTTCATACGTGGCATACAGAAACTGAAAAGACTAATTGTAGCTATTGGAAAGAGTGAGGCATAGTATATCTACACTGTAATTCGGAGTAGAGCGTCCCAAAGTAGCTTTAATCAAGCTAGCTTGCCTAACAGAAGCAGGCCAGAAGACAGCTCCATATGAAATAATTTACTTGGCCATGAAACAGAATATATTCATCTGTGGCTGAATCTCAGGACTCGCATAACAGCTCAGATGTGACCATCTTAGTGCACTAGACATCAGAGTCCCAAGCCAAACTTAACAAATCCAAACCACGTAATCTTTCTTGTTTTTACTAATGAAAACTGGGGATCTTAAGCTGTCTTGTAAGTTAGGAGGTTGAAACCTGCCTGTCTATTTTATCACTCAAACCACAGTGTCAGAGCTCAGCCCAACAAGCATTGTCATAGTGCTTCCACACTTGCAGAACTGCCCATGTTAACAACACCTTAATTCATAGACTCATGGAATGGTAGGGGTTGGAAGGGATCTCTGGAGATCATAGAGTCCAACCCCCCTGCTGACACAGGAATTCCACAGGGGCAACCACTGCTCTTTAAATTCACAGAACCCTCTGCATGTGAGTGACATCTAACTGCTTAAAAAAAACCCCAAACCCAACTAATGTCAAATTTCAAAGTGCTCAGGACATATTCTTAACTCCTCTGTCCTGACGTTTTTGTGTTTAAGGTTCTTTCCCCTTCAACACACTGGATAATCTCATTGCAGATAAGCTATTTAATTTACTTCCTTTCAGTTTACGGTGCCAGCAGTGACGACGCACTTGTGTTGCTGGGCCCTGGGGAGGAAGGCGGTTTCTCCACCTTGTCCTGGTAATGTGTCCACACAAACAACTGAGCAGAGCTAACTCAAGGTTTCCTTCTGACGGGGCAGATGGGGAGTGAGAGACAGTAAATAATAATGAGACTGAAGCAGGAGTCAGTCTAGCAGGTGCCAAAGAAAAGCTGGGGTGGGGTGAGGTGTCTTCTTCCTGAGAGGAACAGACCCACGGCCCACATTCTGAACTGATATAAAGATGACTTTCAGCAGAGATAGTAAGCAAACTGTTCAATACAGATAGCTGCTGAAAGCTGCTACGCTGGAAAGAAATTCAGAAAAGGATTTCCAAAGAGCAAAGCCACACAGAAATATCTCTAAGCGTGCCACCAGTTAACATGGGGTGAAATTCCATTCACAACTTAGACATTTGAGACAGGAATCTTTGTCACCCAGCCACTGGCTTGACTTGTTTTAGTGTGAGGACTTCTAACTTTCTTTCAGATTGCATTCTCTTATGCAAAACTTGCCTGCAGAAATCTAAATGAATAGGAAATACGCTAAAAATGCACAAGTTTTCAGTAAAGAAATTCTTGCTGAAGCATCCAATGGAAGCTTACACTCTAAAATAAGATAATTTTTTACAGAGAAGAACTCCTTTCCCAAGGGGCACCCAGACATTATTCAAGTAGAAGAGACAAACAGGCTCTGTGCAGTGTCTTGGAGGCCTGTTCTCATGACTGTTCTTGTCCCTGAACTATCATAGAAAATTCATTCATCCTGCAAATCTGTAATTGCTTCTTTTCAAAGTTTAGCATTCACCTGCTCTACTCATTATCGGACATATTGCACCTAAGTACAAGTACATTGAAGCTAATTGTGTGAAAATATTTATGGCTGCTGGATCAAGTGAAAGCCATCTGCTCATTAAAACCTCCCTGCCATTGACAGCATTCTAATAAACTGCAATTCATCTGCCTTGAAGATGTGGTACTTACAGCACTCGAAGAGACCTGAGCCCGTTGAACGCGTGGACTGGAATGCACCGAAGTCTATTGTAACTCAAGATGCTGGGAGAATGAAAGAACAGAGTTAAACCACTGTGATTTCTTTAATTAGGTCACTACTACTTTGACCACAAAGAAGCACGGAAAGCCACATGCTTAAGGAACAAGATAGATACGAATTGTTCAACACCTAAGATGGTGTCTGAAAAGTAATTAAAACTGTTATCAAAACTTTGGACTACTTACAGTGTTGATAACTGAGTCATGTTGCTGAAGGTGTAATTGGCCAATACACTTATGCTGTTGTTGCTCAAATCACTGAAGAAGGACACAGAGAAAATACCATTTATATGTATGAATTGAGAAATAAGTCTTTTAACAAGTATTACATAATACCTGCACAGGAAAATGCTAGAAACAATTGACAAGCCACATATTATCCATTGATATATATTTTCTAACCAATTTTGAATAAGCTGTAAAAGCAAAGCACATCAGACTCCCCTGAGAAGCCTCAGACTCAGAAATAGTAAGGCATATTTCTAGCATAGAGCATTAAAAAAAAAAAATTACAAAATCACTGAATAAAAGCAAAATATTTAAAGGATAAATTAATAACTGATAGAAGCACGGGTGAATATTTATTGTACCAACTTGCTTAGCAATGTAATACAGGCATACCCTTTCAACATGCTCTTCACATTGACAGCTACTAGAACAAAATTTCATTTTTCATTTAAAAAAAGTCTTTCAGGCCCAAACAGAACATTTTGTTTTGCTGCTGTTCTTCCTTGAAAACCAAAATTAGACATGTTCCCAAATAAAACAGTTTCTTAAAATAGAAGATTCCAGTTTCCCCTCCATTTTGGTTTTTTTTGGTCTGAGGTTGTTCTGCCCAGTTGACTTGAGTATCTACGCAGCTGATTCAAACAGCATTTGAAAATTTCTAATAAATACTTCAGCCAATGAATTTCACTCCTGTGTATTTCAGGGAGCAATTTACTGAACAAAGTCTAATTGTGTCTCTATCTGTATGACTGCTCAGAGCAGAAAGAGCTATGCAAATTTTCATTGCCTTCACGTTATAAATACTGCCTCACCTAGAACAAATTAATGCTGTCTCCTCTGCTAATGACCTTTACAGCTTTGCACAGATAAATCTGCCAAGTGAAACTGCAGCAGCCTGCGCAAGAGTTTAGTCCTCTTACAGAGGCTGGAAGCTCCTGCGTAGGAAGGGTCTGGTGCTCTCAGTCACCTCGCTTTTTCTCTGCTCTTTATAAACACTTACTGGCAACAGTAGACACTGTGAAATTCTTTCCAAATTCAAATTACAGAAGGCTTTTTGGTCTTACAGGATTTTTCCCCCCCATATACTAATTTATTTATGCTCCACCGACAACATAGTGCAGAAAGAGTCGTGTTAATTTTCTTAACATTGAAACCACGTGTTTCTTACATCAGTGTCAGGTGTCTGAAGGTGGAGAGCCCCTTTGGCACAGCAGTCAGATGGTTTCCTTCCAGGTATCTGAAAAAAGCCAAAGTTGACAATTATACAAACAGGTTAACAAGAACTCCTGCCACTCAATCTGCACCACAAATGAGGAAAATATAAAGTCAGTTGCTACGGAAATGATCTTTGATTCATTGCTTTGAAACTACAACTGTTTCTCCTTCATAAATGAATTACCCCACATGCAAAGCATGACAGTAGCTTATTGATTTGTTTGGGTTTTTTTTTTTCTTTTTTTTAAAGACTTGGAAGCAAATAATCTCTGGCCTACAGCAAACAGAACTGATCATTTGCTTCTTCTATGACAGCAACTAAAGAAGGGGAGAAAATCTGTATGGCTTGTGCCCTGGACTTATAATTACCTTTAACAAGCTTCTGTAAGAACACTGAGTGCTGACTGACTCTATTAGGGAAGTTTCTGTCTTGTGTACATAAAGTCCTTGTACAGCCAGTGCTGGAAGAGAAGCTGTGCTGGCAGGTCTCTGTGTTGCAAAAGTCTCACCGATGTCAGTGTCAACACAAACACCCATGAGTTTGATGCTACATCCTTTACAACACACAATTCCTACCGTGGCATATACACCTTCCAGAACTTTCCTTTTCAAAGTGTGTTGGTACAGTAGGAAAACTTGGTACAAATTGAAGACCAAATTCTGCACTAAGTGTATTTAATAAAATAGCTTGTGTTTCCAGGGTGGAAGCTGTCTGAGACAACACCAAATGTGTTTCTATTGTGATACATGCCCAATATGGCTAAAGCCTTTTGGGATAATCCTATGTCCTCATACAGGTATATAGTGCCTGTACTTTGCAGTTTTTCTTCACTGAAGAAACATGCGCATTCAGTAACCAAGGGAAAAGAACTGAACAAATATAATACTTCCAAAGGTTTGCCCAGAAGAGAGTATGGGTACTCAAAACTCTACAGCTGACCTGCGGTAGCAATGGGGTGTGAGGCTTTTCCTGTTTATTACCTAAATAATAGAGAGAGCAGGCTGGTGTTCTTTTCCTTAATCTTGGCTCTTGGGTGAAATTGGGTCCCTGGAAGACACCGAGGTAATAAATTTCCAATGGAAATTTAGCACTGTGGTGCCATGACATTGTCAAGGTGATCCTCCAGACACCTGCCAGAAGCCGTATCTATCGAAGGAACAAATCCAACCTTCTCAGAAAGTACTGTGTAGGAGGAAGGTATTTCTCCCTCCACAAGTGAAGATAAAAGATGAAATGGTATTTCCCTTCTATACAAGATACTTTGGGGGATTTTTCCTAAGGTAGACATGAGACCATGCAATTAATGTCGTCTGTTTTGAAAGATAATCGAGTGTAGCCAGGAAATGCAGCCCACAGACACCAGGACATTTAATGTGCTGCCTCTACTGCTGAAAATACTTGATAATCATGTTAAGAACTTTTATTCCTCACACATAATTTCCTTTTATTTGGCAGCAGACCTCCTTATTCTGCATTTACTTCAGCAAACAATAATAATAGACTGTTACTGTGCTGTATGTTCCCTCTCTGTATTAATTGTAACAACACAGAGATATTTGTGTAAACTAAATCCAAGAAAATTTTCCCACAAACTTTATTTTTATATCATTTAAAAATAAATTCTATAAACACTAACAGAATTTCTTACATAACGAATTTTATAACTGTCACATATTTTTTTTCCATCTTCCATTTCAACATCATGCCCTTCCACCATTTTCTGCTGCTTCAGCTCTCTTTTCAACTAAAAGACTCCAACAAAACTACCCCAGCCCCATGGTTATCCATTCTGCCAGTGCACAGGATCCCACCAAGGCAGAATTACCGTAGAGCATGCGGTGGAGCTGATCTAGCTCCTGCTAGGATTAGGCGAGACAAGGGGGACTACAGGCTTTGGATTTTTTAACCAAAAGCAAAATGCTTCCTTAACGAAAAGGCCTATTGAACAAATGAATCTCTCCATTCACAAAGATCACAAGCACTGAGTGAGGGTGTTGCACAATAAACAGTTTGCCCTTGCAAAGCAGTGGCAGCTGTTCTGCTGAGGCAGGTTATCACAGAGTATGGGATAGTTCTGCCAGATTTACACCTCCCATGGATATTCGTACTCACAAAGTGTAAAGTCACTTGCTTCATTTTGACTATATTTGTTGTGGATTATTTTGAAATTTGAGTTCTTTGTTGAATTCACACTGTAAAATGTTACATAGAAGATCCTCAGAATCGTACTGGGTATGTTACTGTTTAAACAGGGCAAATCGTATCTCATTTCCCCAGGCACAGTCTGCTACGGACGCAGCAAGCCACTGGGAGCCTGCGCCTTCCCCTTCATCCCAGAAAGCTGCAAATCTTAAACCCGTGCATGAGGGTAGGTTAATGTTCCAGTCTTTATTCTAAGTGTAAAATCCACAGGATTTCCAAAGGAAATCAAAAGCAGGTCATGTATTACGTATGTGGAAGCTATATATGATTTTCCTTTAGGAAAGGAGACTCAGCTCTTGCCATGTGTTGAAATCTTCAGCAATGTATTCTCAGGATATTCTCTTGTTGATCCCAATACAAAGCAGCCTGCAATATGAGCAAACTGAGGATAGCCAGCCAAGCTTTTTCCCTGCTGTTTCCCACCTTTTCTGGTGCAATCAAAAGTCAAAGGTGCGCATTTTAATCCAGTGCTTTATTACTCAGATTAACATAGACATGCAGACCCCTGGAGTTAAACTCCTACAGAAGATCTGCTTTGGATTTGTATTGCTAGCAAGTCGATGGTTATATAAACGCGCTAGCAGAAAGCTGCAATACTCATACCAGTGGTATAATTTCTGAACAAACACAATTTTACACTGAAAAATTACTGCTAATGTACTTTTCATGTGCGCATAAGAACAATTCACCACTGTTGGGTCTTTCCCCACACGATACAAAGAATGGCAGCATTTTCTAGGCAAAAGGCATTCATTTTGAAAGCAGGTTTAAGTGCAATGAATTTGAAATAACCAGAGCTTTTAGGGCATAAGTGCATGCTAAGAATCAGGAGGGGCTGAGGTGCAATATCTTGAAGAAACCAGTTGCTGCAGATGAGCTGTTCCCTACTGGGAGCCAGGCCTTTTCCAGAGCAGGGAGGGGATGCAGGGGCAGCAGGTCTGCACCTCGCTGGGCTGAAGATGATATCCAGGGGCTGCAAGCAGGCTGGAAGCTGGACGTTGGGAATAACAGACTATTCCTGAGGGTGAAGGGGCAGAGCTCATTACAAAACTCTGTGTATTTATGTATATATACATATAAATAAAAAACCATGGACGAAGCCACAGACCCTCTGCCCATACAAGACAAAACGAGCTGAATGATGTGGAGGGATGACTGTGTTTTTAATTCCTTTCAATCCTTAGCCACAGGAAGATGATGTATATGGCATCTGATATGCAAAGAAATTCTGTCATGAATGAAAAAAAGTGTATGTCTAATTTTAATGCTTGGAGTCAAGTTATTAATACAGAAACAGTCAGAGTCAAGAGTGGGTGTCAGCTGCTGTAAGGTAGACACACTGACTAGTATCCACACCAAACTCGTTTGCTTCCTAAAGTCTCTAGACTCTGTACGTTAAATATCAGAATGGAAATTGTTTTTTACCCCATGAATGCTGCTGGGAACTGCTGAAGTCTCAGTAATGACTTCTAACCGATAAGCAATTTCCAGAGCCAAAACTGTAAAAAAACCCAAACCCAAACATGTCTTCATGTTCTCATGGATGCCAACAACTACCCACCAGGAAAGGCTTCTTCTAAAAGATGTCCAAGTATTGGAGACAGGTAACTGCTTGGCCAGGATGGCCGGCACTGCGAGACATGGCCATGCCTTACTCCATGCCTGCACCGATGGTGCCAGCTCTTGAAGCCCAGTGCCTGCAGCAGCCCCAGGGCTCATCCAGCACCTTCCACACACACTAACATCACATATAAAAAATTTAAAACTATGCATAAAAGATGACAGCTGCTCTTTTTCCAACTTGTCTATTTTTATACTGAAACTGCTTGGATTGGAGGTGATATAACCAACACAAGGTGCCAAAGCATCATGTAACGATTTGAATCACTTGGAACCTTTTTTGTACTGAAATGTCTATTCAGCCATAAAGACAAGCTCACCACGGCAATCTGTGCTAAGAGAAGAAACTGGAGGGAGAAATCAGTTCTCAGACAGTAACTGAAAAGGCACAAAGCCTTTCATTTAATTTCTTTAAATATTTCATATAGAATGTTACATTACAAAAAAAAATGATACTTGACAACTTTATGCAGCTCTAAAATTAAGTTATAATCTGAATTTTTAATGTAGATACTCAATATCCTAAAATTTTGAGGCAAGATTTCTTTCCTAAAAACAGTAGTCTAGAAAAGAATTGGACTGTGAAAGATGAAACATCTGCAAAGCATGAATTTTAAAAGCTTCAATTACAGTTTCTTGAGGAAAAGCAAAGTTCAAATATTGATCTTGAACTTCAGTTTTAGCAAATTTGGACTGCTAGTATTGTTGCATTTGTATGTCAACCACAACCTACAGGTTTGACACACAGAAACATGCCTGTGTTTGAGAGGAAATTGAAGGCCCTGAAGTTAAACTCAGCTTTAGTCTCTATTAGTGCTGTATAGTCTACATAGTGCTGTAAAGTCTATATTAGTGCTAAAGTCACCTTTCTGATATGTCATCAATCACTAAACACAGTACTTGATAGTATTGATATATTTTACTCTTTCTAAATATCAGATTTGAAATGCAAATAGAAGTCCTCTATTTCAGCTGTAACTAAAATATCCTTCTACAGAACTATCCATTCTCTCAGTGGCAGAATTTTCCTCCACAGTGGATTAAACAGGGTGTAAAACCTTTTATGACACAAGACCATGTAAACCCTAAGCTTTGATCTGAATTGTTTGTCTCCTTTATTATCAAAGGAAAATTCTCTGAAGTTTGTGTTAAGGGTCAGTGTGCAAAATAGTGCAGATTGCTTGACAAACAAAAGCATTTGCATTCTCAAGCAGATGGTTTTCATCAGATATCTCGCTTCAGAGTTATGCCTTTGATCAAAAGACTATAGGCATACTGAAAAATGGCACTAAATTGTTACAATATTGTATATGTATCATAACTAACTGCTTAGAGCATATTTCTTGAACCAACTGGCATGGCCCAGGTATGAGCCACTATTTTTAGCCACAAGTCAAGAGAAATCACAGGTGCTTTGGAAGTGGAAAGGAGGGCTGAGGTCAGTGGTAAATACCTCCACGCAGACGTGGCAGCAAGTGTATGGGAAGCAATTGTCAAAAGCATCCTGGCAGCTGAAGATTCAGTTGAGTAAAGGTGCCATGCTAAGGCTGAGATAGCAACAGCAGCAAACTAGAGGTGGGGAACAAAAAGCTAAAAGACAGTTCAATGAGATCCCCCTGCTAGCAAGCAGGTCAACTACTTGTGAAAACTGCTGTGCCAAGTACTGAATGAGCCTGCAGGCTAAATGAACCTAAACCACAGAACAGAAAACAAAAACAGGGCAGAGAAGGCATGTGAGGAGAGAAAGGTAAATGGCAAAAGGAATGCAAATATTAATATGTATTAATATAACTGGAAAGAAAAACAATCACTAACAGTGATGGATGGATGCAGGTTTTCCTTACAATCCCATCAGTGCTATCGTATAGCTCAGTGTCATGACGTTTGGAGTCTAGACATGACATGATTAGTACATATTTATTCTAAAATACACCGTGCTCATTATGTTTTAGCTTATGCCTGCGCTGTCCACATAATTACCTTCAATGTTTTTCCCCAGTGCAAAACATTATTTGCTGTAGGTCCATAAAAGCAGCTGGATGCTGTCAGATAAGACTTTATACTTAAACTACTTAAGTCTCACAGACTTAAGACTATACTTTCAGAAGAAAAAAGAAAAAAAATCCCCTAGTGTTCACACACTGAGGTAATATGTAAGAGGAAAAAGGCCATGGGAAACTGAGTTCAAACAGATTTAGGGAAAAAATAAAAAACACAATTTAAAAAAAAAAAAAAAAGGGAAGTCTAAACCACTAAGCAGCAGCAAGGCTAAGTTCCAAACTAGCTCACTGCATGAACGTTTTACTTCTGAACATCTGGACTAGAAAACTGAGTATGTTCAAAAAAATCCCAAGGCTTCTCTTCAGAGTGAGCAAATAGTGGGGGGGGGGTGAAATGTAGGCAGTACATAAATATACAGCAAAGGAATTTGCAAGAAACAACATAATATTTCCCTATTCCCAAGACGACTTGCCCATGATGACGGGATTTTGTGAAGGAATAGCTACAAAACAAACTTCTTGCATCACCATTCCTCTAAAAGCCAGGAAACTTAGTGATCTTTTCAATTCTATTCTAAATGGAAGCGTTCCCTGCCAAGGTAATCCCAGCTCCCAAAGGTGGTACAAACCAAACACAGGTTGTTTGCCTTTAAAGGCAAGGTCTAAATATGAAGGAGGTGATGGTTTTCACATGTTTTGTCTATATATGTACACATCTAAACCAGAAACTTGGGAAGAAAGTTGGAAGGAGTCTATGTCTCGAGTCCACCATGTAATAAAATGTTGCTGGTGACCCTTTTTTTGCTGAGCAAAACTTTTTTTTACAGTGAAACGTGACTCAGCAAAAGCTTAACGTTTTCTCTACGTGCCTGTGCAACAAGTATGTTCAATTTTGCACACTGCTATTTAATACCTGTTACTATGAAAGTATTCCTGTTTTAAGATTATTTTAAGACCACTAAAAGAATTAAAAAGAACTTCTGAGAAGGTTATATTCAGTCCTAACAGACTACTTTATTTAGACACATGGCAGTTCTTGTTCTTAAGCCATGTTGTAAAAAAGCATGCTGCAGCTTAATAAAGAGCACTGCAGTTATCAGGCCTTGTAAATTAATTCATCAATAATGGAAGTTTATAAATGTCAGACTGGTGTATTCATTAAAATTCCACTAAAATGCTCCTCTGCATCCTATCACCCATCAGGCCTCCCACAGGAAGGGAGCTGTGGGCTACCAGGACAAGAAGATCTTTATGCCCTTTATCCTCTCCTTGGCATGACCTCTGTCTTTAGTGACAGTGCATTTCTGCAAGGGCCTGGTGGGAGCAGGAAGACCCCAGCACATTGCCCAGAGGCCTCTGACACGAGAGCACAGAAGGAGAGAAAGGCAGTGTGGGCTGTGGTCACACTGGTAATGTGACGGGGCTGTACCGGTGCAAAAGGTGAAGGCATCCCTGCCTTGGAGGCTGCTGTGCCTCTCTCCAGTCATGCAAAAGCCCTGGTATCTTCTGCAGCAGGCAATTTAGGCACTTTCCCATTTCAATTGCTAAACAGATACCCACTGCTACCACAGAAACAAAATGGCTTTAAGATACTCCAGCCACAGTTCAAGGGATCTAGGACTGCCCTAGGCAAATGGGTATATTTTAGTCTAATGAGTATGTAAATAGATTGAAGATAAAACTCACCCTGTGCCCAGAAAGCTTTTTGCTTCTCTCTGCCAAATTTTAGCTGTTCTGAAAATAAGGCAAGAGGTGGGGTTCCACAGGAGCTGCTGTTTACCGCAGAAGCAAGCACAATTCTCAAACAGAAACCAATAAAAATACTAGAGTTCACACCAGCAGCTTGGGACCTAAATGATATAGTGTCTTCCAGATTATGGGCAACATCTTTATCTCAATCTGGAAGCAGAAGGAAGGCAAGTTTGATTGATTATTTAATTATTTATTTACTTTATTCTTGACAGAGTTTCCACAAACGTATGAAAATTTTAGTTTCAGTACCTGCAGCTCATCTTTTGGTATAGATACAAATCAGGAGCTCGGTTTATGTTGGTTGAGAGGAGTGCAAGATCAGGATTGAATTTTGAGACAGCTGGGACAGATTCAAGGTTGTATTTGCAGAACATGAAATATTCAGAGCCAGGCAGTCCATGGCTGACTGTGTTCTGCTGACACATTCCTGGATTGAAAGCAGAAAGTTGAACTAGAGGCTTGCACAGCCAAGAGGCTCCTACTGAAGAAGACAGTCACGTAAACTCCTATGAACTCAAACTGCTCAGTTCCAGGCTATTGCCAAGAATATGCTATATTGCTATTTGCCAAGAAACAGCTTAAGAAAATATAGCAGTTTTCAAGAAGGTGAGATTAATTTCACTCTTTTTGTGAAAGTTATGTCATCAGTGTATCAGATAGTATCAGTAAAACTCAACATGAAAATTTTAAACATAAAAATTCCTCAGTGGGGCAGTGGAAATCAAGGTAACATCTGTGATAACTTATTGTTGGCAAGTCGTGTTTGAATGCAGTGAAACCTGAACGGGAACACAGCAGAATTCACCTTGCAGACTTTTTATCACTGATGGCAACATGTAAAGGAATACAGGCCAGGACCTGGCTTTTCATTCAAATCACTATTAGCCACACCCTGGTTAAAAGGTTCCAAGGATGTATTCATGAATGCAAAATTTTCATGTCAATCGGAGTTACCACAGATACTTTCAGTCCTCATTTAGCAAAAAAGTCTTGTATTTGACTAGAACATTGGTAAAACCAATGCAAACCCCATTCTCCCACTGTGAAGGAAGTGAAAAGATGTGTACCTCATTCATCAGCTGCCTTGTTACTAAATAGTAAAAATAATACTAGGTACTAAAAAAATAGCAGGTTTCAGTTAGTTACAAAATTGACTGAACATACCAACTAACTCAACAAATTACTTCACATAGAAATAATCAGATTATTACAAGCTTCAGTAACAACTCAGCCGGGATAGAGTCGAATAAGGACCTAAAGGGGAGATGCTCAGTATTTCTACTGCCAACTGTTTAAGCCAAGCCACTTTGCCAGTGTGTTTTCTTTCCATGGAAAGAACCAAAATCCAGTATATATAAGTAGTAGTTAGGGGTAGAAGATGACTAGAAAGATGGTTCTCAACTAGGATGAATTTACTTTCCAATTTAATCTAATTAACTATTATTTTGTCCACTTTGTGATGTCTAATAGAAGAATCCACTTCTCTGGAGATTTTCAAGACCTGCCTGGATGTGTTCCTTTGTGACCTGTGCTAGATTAGATGGTCCTGCTCTGCCAGGGGGGTTGGCCTCCAGGGTCCCTTCCAACCCCTGACATCCTGTGATCCTGTGAATTCATTGCATATTTTCACCATTGGCTTTCCTTCTCTCTTTTTTTTTTAAAATCTCCTCAGAGGATAGTTAGCTTACCACTACGTAAGTCAGGAACATATTTTCATCATCCTTTCAAGCAGCCTGTTGTGAGCTTAGGCTTCCCAGAAGCACCACAGGATTATTTGATACTAACATACACGCTTGTTCTCTACACCCAAAATTAATGGGTACAAAGAAAGATAAACTCTGTTCCCATTACAAAGCAACATATTCAGTCAAGGGACAAATAAATATAAAGAGTCAAAACATATGGAAAGCACCAAAGCACAAAACATGAGTCACTGAAGTCAAAGGCAAAACCCTCAAGGACCTACAAAGCCTCACTCTGATGTAATTTCATGAACTTCTGGAAGGAGTTATGCAGAAGGTAACTTACAGCTCAGTCACGTCTTTGGGAATTCCTTTGGGCAACATCCGCAGCCCTTTGTTGCTGCAACGTACCACCGAGTCCACACAGGTACACTGGGAAGGACAAGGAGGTGAAAGCAAGCAGCTGCTTTCATCATTACCTGCAGAGGGGGAGAAACAAGAGTATGAGGAAGTCAGCTTTACAGCCCAGAGTCATGCACTTGGAAAAAAACTGCTTACAAGGACCATGGAGGGATGATGTCCCCGAATCCATGGTAACCTTCACAATAATGTAAAGTAGATTCAATGCTTTGCATCAACCTGCCTTCATACAGGCTCTTCAGGCAACATGAACAACAGCTCAGAACCAGAACAGCATTATTTTTATTTTCCTAAGCAGCATCTGTTTCTCTGTAATTTTGAAAATGACAGTAAAATCAAATCAGCTCTGTGAATCCCAAATCCTCCCCCATCCCCAACATATCTGCTGAAATGGGAGAACTTGACCAGAACATTGCCCTTAAGATGCTTTAGACAGTCTGTATTCTCTATCTGTTTAGCTTTTGGAAGGCCTTTTTTTTTAAAAAAAATCAGCTTTTAGATGTTGATTTTTTACTTTTTAAAGTCAGCCTGGCACTTCATTTATCATCTGAATTGTAAAACCTCTTCTTTTTTTTTTTTTTTTTTTTTGACAAGGATAACCAGGCAAACAACAAACTGAGCAGCATACTTCCAACTGCTGGCGATCCATCTGTGCGCACATAAAAATATCTACTTTCTCCAAAAATGGTTTCAAAGGTCCATAAACAGCAGATTAAATCTTGTAATTGAAGAACAATAGGGTTTCTGCAGAAGAAACCAGCTCTTTGAAGTTACAAACATTAAAGCATGGATTTTCCCCAAAAGCAACAGGCTTTGCAAAACATAAGGCAAACGCGTGCTGCAGTATCACGACGTACAGGAAAGGAAACACTTAGTGGCACATTCTCTAGCTGACAGTGAGAGGAAGCACACAACTGCTGGTAAGCACAGGCAGCCTGAGCTGACCGGCATGGAGACACGGCGCTGCGCTCCAAGAGCACACAGCCAGCTGTCATTATGGGATGCCTTTTTTTGGTTTTTATTTTCTTTCTTCTTAACTGATGCAAGGACTAATTGAGACAGATCTGCTGCTTTCTTCTCTCTGCTGGATGTGCCCATGAGCACTGAGATTAAAGAATAAGACTGGAAGTCCTGATACTAGATAACAAAATTACTCATAAATGTATGGGTAGGGAATCATTTGTATTCAGAAGGATGGAGAAGCACAACCAGCCAGAACAGAACAACAGGGAAGAGATTTTATTTTTTTTTTTCCTTTTTTTTTCCCCAGCTGAGCTTAATAAGCTTAATGACTGCAAATAAAATTCAAAGTCTTTAATAAACCTGCAGCAAGAACATGTTACTTCAGCATATTCAATATCCCCCATGTTCTGTGTTTTACACCCTGCTACCTTCCACCCACCAGGGCTGGTTGTGTGCCTGTCTGACGGGAAAGCTCCAAAATGCAGAACAGCATTTTGGGGACCAGGATTTTTTTTTTTTTCCTCCCAAATTAAAAGTGAATTATTCTTTAATGACTGAACTTGGGTCCCTTGAGCCCTGAGCCCAAGCACTTGGGCCTGTTCCAGATTGCTCGACTAGGACAGGAATTAATTTCCACTCTAAATAGGAAACTTCTACCACTCTTATGGTCTCTTTAGGGGTATGACTAACTGCAGGTCCAGCATATATGGCCTTAACAGGCAATCGCAGCCTACAAGTCAAGTTAGCAGTGCATTCATCAGACAGATTTTCTCTTTTTTTATTTTCTGTAAAACCTGCTTGATCAGAAGACAAAAAAAATTACCTAGAGAATGAAAGAAATGTCAGAAATTTTTCTTTTTTCTTTTTTTTTTTTTTAAACCCATATGGAACCAGCAAAGCATCACTGAGTCACTCCAAATAATACCTTTTTTATTTTAATTTTATTTTAGTTTCCTGCATTCATACCTGCTACTGGTAAAGCTTAACAGTATCCAAAACTAAACGACATTTCAAGCAAGCACCATTCCCACTGCCTTCAGAGTGTCAACTAAATGCATGAATATGGCAGTAGGAGGAAGAGCCAGGATTATATTAAGATTGTAAACCACAGAGCGTTTGTCTATAATAAATTCATTCTTAGATTTATGTTTAGATAGTAGAAACTCAGAAACTGGAAATCAAGAATAAAAATAAACTCCTAAGAGGGAACAATGATCTTCAGATTTAGATGGCTGTCTTTCTCACCACTAAACTGAAATGTTTACTGTGCTTGATAAGAAGGGAGGTCCTCACAGAGGAGCCAGCATTATCATAAATGCCAAATCAGACTGGATTTTCTTACCATCACAGGTGAAATCCTGGACATCTACATCTTGGATGGGAATATCCTTTAAGAAAAAGGGTTTCAAGCAGCGTGGATTTCCACTGACAATTCTCTTCTTCCTCAACCATTTTCCCAGCCAGGCCAAGTGGCAGTTACAATTAAAGGAGTTAGCCAGCAAATTACTGAAACAGAACAAGACGTAATTGCATCAAACATGAACATACAGAAATACAGAAATAACTACAGAAAGATGATGGGTTCCAATTCCAAGCTCCTTCCTGCCATCTGTTTCTGTGGGATCCTCCTCTGTTCTACAAATCAGGGAATTTCTATGCAGGTTTCATATTAGGAATAGGGCTGTAATTAAGAGATATATATATGCATATATATATATGTTTACAAAGCAAAGTACTTTCTGCTACAGCTATTATTTAGACATGCTTACATCACCATCAGGGCTGTATTTATAGTGGATTTCAACCCAAGCTGCAGCTCACACCCAAGTCTAAACTCACCTCACACACCGCACCCACACGTGTGATCTTCAGCATCCTTCGAGTAGTGCCATGGAAAGTTTAGCACTGCCCTACAGTGCCTGTGTGCACAGCCAGGCTGGCTCAGCACACTGTTCCTTGCCCCAGCATGCTCAGGCTTTCTACTTGCCTATGTTACAGCCCATACAAAAGCAGGGCCAAGCGGGAACCACTGGCACCCATGAACTTAGGTTTCCTACTGAAATAGTAAGGATATATCCCTCTGTATGTACATATTTACACATATAAAGCAGCATTGTCAGCATGAGCCATTTTTTGTGAAGCTCTCTAAGGTCTGTAGTGAAAAGCATCTGCTCCACTGCCCTGTGACCTTTGTGAGGTCTGCACCAAATCCCGCTTACAGCTCCCAAAATATCTTGCAAACAGTCACAGCCCAGCTGTGGTACTCAAGTGTGCAGTACCCAAAGCAATCATTTGACAGCCCCTGTGAGAGGGACAGATTCTTAACGTAGTTTATGTTAGCAATGTTTAAAAAAGGAAAGGCCTATCCATCCTGTTGTCAAAGACATAGATGTATAGCAATTTCTCAGTAGAGCACCTTTAAAATAGATCATCAGTATAGAATATATATATTATTAATATCTATTTCGTAATAGGTTGTGGTCCCTTGAATGATAGGAGTATAAGGTGACAGTTATTTTAAGCAACTACCTTTCTAAGCTAACGAGAATTAGTGCTGAGAATCCTGGAAAAACACTTTTTTTCTGGAGTCCTGTACCAAAACACCCATCCATAATTTGTGTGTAGGCTTTTTATGACTAAATTTCAGGTGAAGGAAAGAGGCTGATATCCCTGGTAAAGAAAGAAGGTTGCTTATCTGATGTACAAGTACAGGGAGGATCAATAGCCTCAGTCTGAGGCTGCCTCATTGAGGAAAAATAAGCTGCCAGAGCCCCATGTATGGAAAATCAAGTATCTAAACAGTGATGGAATTCCCACAAGTGAGTATATATGAGAGTTATTATTTTGGTAATACAGAAAAATGATAATGAAATTTCTCTAAAGCATAGCATATCATAAAGACCAAACATTTTAAAGCCTTCAGGAAGCAGTCCCTTCAAATGCAGGTGTAGTAGCTGAAAATCTTTTAAGTCTACACTTGTGACATACTTTTACAAACAGAAACATATAGTCAAAATCACATTAGGTTTTCAGCCAAGCAATTCCTTCAGAAAACAACAGTGCTGAAGAGAAAAACATATGGCACAGCTGAGGTGTGGCAGCAAAAAACAACCCAAAACCGATTCCTAAATTATATATGTTCTAGGCCAACATCACATAGCCACTATATGATTTACAGCTGCTCTCTGCATTGTAAAAAAGCATACTTCAATCACTGCACTAGCCTGGAGCTCTGGGGGTGTAATTACACGTGGATCTAGCACAGACTATTGTACATTATACAGAGGGAGAACTCGGGGGTGGGGGGAACTCAGCACAGCGTTTAGTAATAAAAATACTCAACCTATTTCATGCTGACTAGGATTCAAGGGCAAGACTAACTTGCCATATAAAGGTGAGAAAACTAACAGGTTGCATTGGATCTTTCAGACAGAATGTGAAGAAAAGCACTGAAAGCATTACTCTTAATTCTAGTTACTTTCCTTCTGAATTGTCTTCCATTTTCTTTAATCCATAACGGGACCACATGCAGGATGCCTTGTATATTTTCCACACTGACATACTTTGGCATCAAGGGAGTCTTTAAACCAAATGTTTAAACCTCCAACGCTAAGTGAATTCTTCAAAGGCCATTTGTTCCAGGGACGGGGACAGTGAGATCATATACCCAGAACAACTTCCGCGACACAAATCCTTACAATGAAATAATCCCCAATTGGAAACAAACAGCAGGTGTATATAATCAGGTTTCTGGAAAACCAGCTCTCAATGTAAAGAACATTTTGCACATCTAGAACATGAAAAAATTTCAGAAACATTCAAATGTTCACTCTTCAAAATGCTCCCGTCAAAATAGTATGTTCCCTTTCCACAGAGAAGAGGTTGCTTTAACTTAATGTGTTACTGCTCACCGGCTGAGCAGCAGCACCCGCAAACCCTCATTTTCTTCTTGGCAAACACAGGTTAACATATGACCTAAAATGTATTTAATCCCTGGATTAGAATTTGGATTTTTTTTTTTTTTTAGGAATTGAGAAAGAATTAAGTTGTTACATATTAAATAAATAAACAAATCTGTTTTGAAATTCAAATAACTCTGCGTAAACAAAGACAAATGTATCTCGTCACATTACACACGTCCTCCTGCCACATTAAAATCACCTACATTTTGTCCTTTGTCCAACCGCAGAGCAGTGATATTTTGCTTTAATGTAGTATTACAGTAGTATTTTAGTAGTAGAAGTTAATGCATGTCCCTACATACATGCTGCTTCCATGGCAAGACTCTGATGCAAGTTTTGAAGAAAAAAAAAAAAGATCAAGGCTTCCTCTAAAGCATGACATGGGATAAGAGACTTCACTTGGAAAGCAATAGAAAGTCTGGAAAGGCCAATTATTTGCAAAAGCTTTATTTTGGAATTGAGCTATTTGAGTGGAGTTCCCAAATCAGAAACAGTAATGTTGGGCAGACAAATTGTTATAAAAATTCATAATTAGTAATCAGAGTTTCTACGCGTAAGATGGTGATTTAAGCACTCAAAGTTGAGCTTTTCACAAAGATGTCATACTAACATTAAATTCAGACGTGTTTACTCAGAGACACAGACATACTTTTAAAATCAAGGGGGAATAGAAGTCTTGAGGAATGAAATATGCATATGCTACTACAAGTGTCTCTTAAAAATTGCAAAGAAACCATAGAATATTATCTATTTAAATGGATTGTAGTGACCTGTTGGAAAGACATGCTGAAAGGCATCTGAATATTGTTGAAATGAGGTTGAAAATATATCCTGGAATTCACATTAAGTTTGTACTACAATAGTTGCATGTCATTCTGATGAACCTGTTACCATTCTGGCATTAGGCACCATGCAATTATTACAATACAGAGAAAAACAGTTCAGCTTGCAACTCTGCCCACTTAACTGTGTAGGGACTGAAAGACACGACTGAACTCTCTGCATGCAGAAGTGCAAGCACACTTCAAATTAGGATGCTACAGTACCTAGCTTGACAAGTTAGAAATAAAAACCTGCTATTTTTTAATTAATAACTTACAAAATAGATGTTCTTCCTCAATTGAAAGACATAAATCAAGGCATTACATTCAGAACTGTCCGTGTTTTGATAATATGCATGAGGCTGACTCACAAAGAGTAATAACAAGAGGTGCAATATTTTTTAGTGCTGTAAATATGCCAAGATAAAAATGGAAATATTAAACTTTGTATGAATTTCTGGCTCACATTAACAGATGCAAAAAGAAGTCGTTACAATACCCGATTAACTCACAAAGTGGGGGCTGAACAGGAAAAGCAGTCATACTATCTATCTTCAGTAGTGTTGTCATCTAATATATCCACCTACAATGGAGCACTGCTAGGAAATGAACACATCTGAATTTTGCATTTAGATGTGAAATAACACTACGGCCTTAAACTGATGTCTGAATAAGTCAAAACCACACCTTCTCCTGTCTGTGGATCAAGCACACAGTGAAAACGTGTCAAAAATCAAACTTTTTTATTAAGACACAGCCAGGAACCTGCCATGACCAACATGATCGTAAGTCAGTGCCAAAGCAATGCATTCTAATTAGCAGCAGCTTTAATTGCTGTTGCTAGAAGTTGTGGTAATCTTTATCCACAGATGAAAAAAAAAAGAAGAAAATGGGCAATCTTCTAATGAAACTTGACAAATACACTTGTGTGCAAACAGGGTAGGGACTTTATATACTGATGCAGAGAGTCAGAGTGATCGCAGGATCCACAGAAGGAAGCACAGAGACAATTGCACGAGAAGCAGGCAGGTGTTGGTTGCAGCCAGCACAGTGAGAACAAGCTGTCAGCAAGTACTGCTCACTTTTGACCAGTGACTTGGAAACAGTCAATAAGAGGAATCTGGTTGTGTTTCTCTCTTTGTCCATCAATTTCAAAGAGGCTTTTGGGACTACAGAGAGAAAATGTAAGAAAAGTCTGGGTTCTTTATGCTGCATGGAGCTAATGCTAAAATGGTAACTGATTTGGTGGTGAAAAGTTCTAATAATAACATGAAAGCATGAGCAACAAAACAACTGAGAATCAGCACTTCTTTCTTCCCCAAAACATGATGGAGAATGCTTTCAAAACCTGAAATGCAATAGCATCAGTAGTTTATTTTGACTGGACAATTCGGATGTACTTTCAGGGCAGTGTGAAAGGAACCAAGCAGACAACTTCCATTAACAGCAACATCAGGGTCCCCCATCACAGCTGGAAACAAAGAACAGACTTTGTTTCCATATTTATCAGTCTGCACTGTATTAAAATGGACACACTACAAAAGGCATGTAAACATATTTAAGAAGCAAGAGAAACACTTCAAAGAAGGATTGAGAAATATAAGAAAATTATCAGAAAAGCTTAGGTTGGGATTTTGAAATTCACATTCGGTAGGACTTGAACACTTTGTCCTCTTAAGCTCTGGTGAAAATCTAAGCATTAGTCAGTAGATTTCTTCTGACAGTTAACTTATTCAACTGTAATCCAAGAAGTTGTTCTTACGGAATTATACGCCACTGAAACTAAAGTAGCTTCACAGCACCGAAGTCTATGATAAGCTATGCACTTTGGAATCTGCAGAGACTCTTTTACTTGAACTTCCACTGTGGCACATGGATAACTCTACATTTTGGCATGTCAGAGCACTAGGCTATGACATGCCAAAACACAGAGGAGTCCTGCCTGTGGCTGGTAACCAAAAAGGTTTTTCAGCCCCTCCAGCTGAAGCAATTCAAATGTTTTTGTAAATCACACCTTGAATCCTCCAAATCCGTGATTTCAGTAGGATGACATTTTCCTTCCCTAAGTGAGGTTTTAGATGTATTAACAACAAGTAGTTTGATTTTGAAACTCAAATATTGTCTTCTTAAATGGAAAGCACAGAATAACAGCACCATAACACGTTTGTACCAAAAAACCAGATAACTTACATTGTGGACAAAGAGACTAATGTGCTGAAGGCTCCAGGAGTGATAGTGCTGATGTGATTGTCATACAGAGAGAGAAGCCTCACTGAGCTCAGTCCAGCAAAGGTGTCATTGTTAATACAGCTGATAGAGTTGCTCCTCAGCATCCTGCAAGGATTAAAACAGGCAATTAGGAACTACTGGGAGGGGGTATAATTTCGGGTTACCAAGTCCTTTATCTCTTGCTTTCTTTTGGCAAGCGTTGTTCTCTATTTCTATTGATTGCTGAAGTACAACGCCACTATAGGAGGGCTAGATGCATGCAAACATTGCCTCGTGAATTTAAAATGCATTTCTACCACACAACATTAGAGGCTGTTGGGAGCTCCACATATGAAAGTAGCATGCAATTAAAATTATAACTAGTAGCAATCTTGAAATGAGAACTGAAGTCTTAATTTAATAAATATCTGAGAGTAAGTGAAGATGTATTTCAGAGAAAATTGAGAAAGACTGCCAGAAACGTGTGACAATACTAGTTGAATTACTTCTATTATGGATGTTTTTTGTAATCCATACTGCAAAAGTATGGAAGGAAACAGCATCCTGAGCAGAAAGGAAGGAATAGCTTAAGCAAGATTTCCAGACCTAACACAAGCTCGGAAATGTCATTACAATCATTAATTGAGAAGAAAGCAGTAATCATTCCATAAAATGGTCTTTTCTCAGTGCTTGTACCAGATGAATCAGTGCTGTGTTTTGGAAGATGCATCTCTCCGAGTTGTTATGGTAACAATGAACTCGATGATAAAGCCCAATTAATGTGAAAGACTCTAGTATCTTGTTTCACTCCATAGCAGAAAAGGCTCATGTGTATTGGTTACACTGCATGCCAACCAACATCTGGGCCTGTAAACATCACTACATAGTTGGGATATTCCTACTTAGGTAAAAAAATTATTCAGTAATTAAAGCAGACTACCAAAAATCAAAATAAATGCAGCTCATGCTGCTGTTCCAGTGAATTGATCCTCCAAATTGAGGAGGGTTAATTCCATTCTATCAGATTCACACAGTGCAAAATGAAAATTCAGACTCCCTTTGAAATCTGGATTTAAATCTCAGACTGGTATCTGCCATTAGGGTGTTTAGATGCTACATCAAGAGAAGCTTGAAAAACACCAAAGAGAGATGAGATATGGCTGAGAAGAAATTCACAGTGTAATCAAAAACACTCAATGTTTTAAAGACCGGAATGTTACACTGATTTTGCATTACTGTTCTCTGTGGACAGTTACCATCACAGGCACCATGGACTCAAAAGTTCTGGTATTGCAACTGGGGTGAAACTGTGTCAGAAAGAGTCACAGGGCAGAGAGACACACACCTTACATGTGGAGTAATAAGTTGCCTGAAAGCCAGGTCAAGACCACAAGCTCTAACATGAATAGGGTAGTAAATAAGAGAAGTAAATGCCTTAGTGGCTTAGCAGCAGTAGGAAACATTTTGTCAATTCTGTATGTGAAGTATGAGGCAGTGGTACTGCAAGATGGGATGGCCCAATTTGGATGCCAATATATCTTGCACAGCGATTTATTACATTCCAGAAAACATACAGTCTTTTCAAAACTGGACCATGACCCTGTCCTGTGTTGCCTTTTTGTAAAAGATCACAATTCTAATGCTCAAAGAAAGTCAATTAATGGATAAAAATATATGTCCCTGAAGCCAAACCCTTTGGTTTCGTATCATGGCTCACCATGCACTGCGTGCCCTTCCTGAAGGAAAACTTATACTTGCAGATCTTCATCTCATGCTGTGTATATTTAGACTGCTTTATCAGCTTGGGGGAAATGTAGGTCAGGTCAGCAGGATAGCTTGAATGTTAAGCATCTTTTTATTAAAAAATGCTGAATTTTCTTTAGGAGCACTGCCACAGGCTGCTTTACAGTATAAAAATTAATTTAGTATCTATGGACAGTATTTTCAAATCCCTTAGTAAAGTGCATACATTAAATTAAAGAACAGATGGCTGTAACCACAGAAAAAAAAAAACGTTAAAGGAACAGCAAAAGAAAAGTTCCCAATTTGTCATGACAGGCTAAAGTCCTTGAAGTGAAACTTAGATTTTTAGACCGAAGTAATTGTGCCATGAGACTTTGCAACATAAGTAATACTTGCTGCTAATGAATAAATGGTAGATTTTAAATTACATTTTCATTCCTAGAGTCTACTTACTCCTGAAATCCTAGAAAATCTGTGTTTCCACAGAAATAGCAGATAAATCTCAAACCTACCCAGGACTAGAAACATACTGAGTACCTGATGACCGTGACACTAGACCCTGTCTTAGAGCTTGTTGTCTCGTAACAGATACTTTAGCAGGCATTGCTGAACTTGAGCAGTCCCACTCAATTTACAGAGGAACACAGAAAGACAAAGCTTTGCACTTACAATGTCTTCAGCCCTGTGAGGCCTCTAAACATTCGTCCATGTACTGATTCCAGCTGATTCTCTGTCAGAATCAGTTCCTGCACGCCTGAAGCTCCATCAAATGTGCCTTCTCGGATCTCCTTGATCTTATTGTTGCTTAGATTTCTGGAAGGACACAACCAGTCACAATAAGAAAATTATTAGTGTTATACGCCAAACATATGTCATCACATTGGAAGAAGAAAGAGTGGAGGAATATGTGCCTTTTAGTGGTTATCCAGAGACACAATGATTCAGCAAGAAGAGCATACAGAACTTCTGAAGCATACCTTCTGTGCTTACTCCTGTACTTACAGCTCCCCTTCGCTCATCAAAACCACAATTACATCAGATATATCAAGAGTATTCAAATGAATGGAATGACCTGCTCTTACATCTCATGCCATTCTTGCTTATAAGGGTCTCAAGGACAGGGTAAGCAGGGTGGTTCTAACATCTGATTTATGTCCTGAAGTTATGGACCACATTTAGGACTGGGTGCAATTTTGGCAATAATCAGTTAATGCTATTACCACTGAAACAGGTACCACACATTGAAAGATGGACCGCAGGACCTTTACTGTCTTTAAACTCAGTTCTGGAGTACCGCACAAAACTGTGTGACTGCATGTATCTGATACAAATTTAAATATGTGCATCCATGCACAAAAATTTAACAGCACCACTCGAACAGAGTATCAATTCTCAGTTCAGAGCTACTGCAATATACAGCATTATTTTCTAAATATTTACTCTGCCCATACAGTCTCAAGATGTTTGCTTATAGATCAACATTGGAAAACTTCAATCTACAAAGTCAAATGAAGTTCTGATGAAATGCAAAATTGATCTTTTGAATATTTCATATTTGTGAAAAACCCAGTGAACAGAAAACTTCTGAATGATAAAATTCCATTAGAGATGCATAAAAATAAATGGCATTTAATTATTTAAAACATTTATATAAAAGGACTTAAGCACATTAAAATCTTGGGCCTCAGTCCTTCAAGCATCTCTTATGATGACCTGTTCTAGATTATGATGAATAATCCTATTTGTTTAGGTTTATGATGGGAAACACCAGTCTTTTACTGTCTTACTGTCTACAACAAAAGAGAGAAAGTCAAAGATAGGGTCTCGCTCTCAAGAAGATGCCAAATTCCAACACTATTACTCACGCTGAATAACACATTATTCCAGAAATGATCCCAGTACACACGCAGCATGAGTAATAGTTTCAAAATCCAGTTCCAGGTGACATAAAACAAATGACAAGGTATCAGATTAACACCTGGACTACTCTCCTCAGAAGAAGAGACAATCTTCTTGGGGAAAAAAGTTGACAGAAGACATGGCAACAGGACAGCTTGGCCTCAGATAGAAATAATGTGGGTCTTGCTCTTTGCAGAAGTCATCACTTAATAAAATAGAAAAAAAAGTGGAGTCTTGGAGATAAGTTTCATGTGGGAAACTTGAGTACACTGGTTTATGTCTGCTGAAAAACTGTCAGATAGTGAGCTCTACAGCATGTGGCCCATCACCTCTTGTGCGTTCTGTGATCAGAAAGAAGAGGAGTATGCCAGCAATCGGCCAAAAATAACATTAAAACGTATAGAAATACTTACACGCAGATTTTGCTTTCCAGAGGGCTAGTACTTTGTGCTAACACTCACATGAAGAGTTTATGTTCAGTGTCAAAGCAAGTCAAGGAACGATATTCTGACATATGCATTTAATTCTGGGGCTCAGCTATTTCCCTAGTGGACATATTTATAGCTCAGCATCTCTTTTGAATGCTGGCATAAATAAATGCTCCAAACGATCCCTTTCTGGGTAAAAATCATGCCATGATGCATATTTGCACAAAAATAAATGAATAAATAATGTTTGTGGTGAGGAGGGCGAGTTATTATGTAATACACAAAGACTTTGACTTTCAATTCGTAGACTGCAAATTGACCCACACTTGTAGTTTAAAAAGTTGGATTCGTTATTTTTTATCATGTAAAAGACAGTTAGTCGCATATATTAAAACAAGGGCGCAATTTGAACAGATTAGATACTCAAGGCAAAAAAGAGCATATACAGGAGGAAAAGGCTGGCCATAATTTGCAATGGAATTGGCACCTTTATACAATTCAAACCACCTGAATTTTAATTGCTGCTAAAGAACTTCTGTAAAGAGCAAACTTCACTCGTTTGAGTTAATAATTCCTGATCATTTCAACAGCACAAAATTAACCAAAAATCAGCTGGCAGTTTCAGAAGAAGTCAGTTATAAATACACCTTTCCCATGCAAAAAAAAATTGAAAATCCAATATTAAATGCTATGGTGCAATCAAAGTTGCAAGGCAGGGAAAAGACAAGCTTCACAATAATAAATAGGTAAAGATGACACTGTCCTGCAATCACGCTTGGAATATGATCAAAGCAGATGTTCTGTCAGCCTGGATTTCTTTATTTGTCTTCCTGAATTAAAGCTTCCCATACCAGAATGCAACAACAACAAAAAAAAAGGTAGATGACAGCATTCATTCACTAAAAACATAATACATGTATCCTCCTTAACATCTGACCTACTAGAAAAATAAACAGGAGAAATTACATACTTTTCAGTCTAGAATTACTAGCAAAAATAACCAGCTGGTGTAAACCTTGGAAAATGAAAGCAGCCAAACTTTTGCCTGCTCTGTGACTCAGGAGACCTCTACTCCATCCTTCCCAGTACTGAAAGAATCTTTCTCGTATGATCATAGCGCTTGACAAGGAATTTTATTTAACATCAGAAAAAAGCCCAACTTCTGTCAGACTTTACAGCAAACCCCCATCATAGAAAAGCCCCATACTCCTGAAACATTAAGTTTCTATAAGGAATTCTTGAAATACCGGAAGACAGTGGGAAAGAAAATGAATTGAGTATTACCCAAGCTCCGTATTGCCTCTGGCAGGACCCAAATGGGGACCTATAGGCAACAGGGTCACTCGAGAAAGGGTATTGTTTCCATAAGGACTCCCTGATTTTCTCCTAGTGATAAGACTGAATCCTATTTTCAGACTTTTAATTTGGGCAAGAGGTCAAAAGAAAATTTTAGAAAGCTTAAGTTTACTTTATGTGGGGCTGTGAATAGGAAATGAACAGATCTAAGAAGTTCTCAAGGTGACATTGTTCACACAGGTCACTTTGCAGTCAGATTTTATTTACTTAATGGATCAAGTTTACAATAATATTATTTCTGTTGATCTTAAACTCCAACGCAGAACAAGCTGGATTCTATTTGTACTTAACAGAACCATTTGTCCTGCTGTACCTGCTGGGCCAGTTGTAACATTCCAGCATGCTATTCACCACACACCTTCCCACCAGGACAACCACGGGAACACAGTCCAACTGCAACGGCTCTGTGTGGTCTCACCTTGAACCTGGGAGTCTTATCATACAAACAGCCTGCTCCGAGTATGGGTCTCCCCAGAATATTTCTGTCTGCCTGTGACGTGTTTGGAATTTTTAGCATCTGCTAGGAGGAAAACCTCAATGCTGCTGCATTCTTCTGGAAGATGTGGAGAAGGTTTTACAGTTTTTGACAATGGTCTGTCTGGCTTTTATAGAGTGAGAGAAGAAGCAGGATGGCACTGAAAGACTTAAATACTACAGACAGACAGTGAAGTACACCCGGTGACACTCCCACATTGATTCAGCAGAGCAGAGTGATGGTCTCATTGGAAAAAAAGGGAGGCATGGGAGGTGCCCAAATGCCATGTACCACAGCACTCTCTACAGTATCATTTCCAGAAAATAAGTCCATTTCTGTGTAACAAGTGGCAGGTGAGTGCAACCTCAACTGTCATGGCAAAATTTATGCTTAGGGGAAAGAACAGCAGGTAACAGCTGTTTCCAGAGGCACAAACTATCACCTCCCCAAGAAACTTGTGATTCTGTCTTTGAAACTGACTTCTAGTCTGCAAACTTTATCGAGTCATTTTATTTTAATGTAAAACATGTTATATCCTGGGCTGACGCTCCACACAATTCCGTGGAGGAGAAATATTTACAGACAAATTGAGCCTCCAAAGGTAATTATATAGTAGAGGTGGGGCTGTCAGCACCAGCTCTTGCCAAGACAGCCTGATATGTCTTATTATAACACCATATTTTACGTTCACTTTTTAACTTCAGTGAGATTTAACAGAATGATCTGCTAGATGTCCCTTTCAGGTTTTGAGATAGATATTCTTTTATTGTTCTTACTCTCCAAGAAAAGAGGTCTGTCCCCCTTCTCCCCAGCAGTGCATGACGCATGGCAGTTCACATTTTATTTTGAATGTGAGCTCACTGACAGATTTTTCTCTGCAAAAACAGCCGCTGGGACCTCAGTGGGAATGGCCAGTCCCACTAATTTTCGGTAGGTGCTTGCAAGACTCTAAAGACGACAGCTGGGAGCTGCAGCCTCTCCCTATGGGTCAGCATCCCATTTCAGCAAGCAAGAGTATCTTCGTGCTCCCACTAAATTAGGCACCGAGGGGGTTCTGGTGCTTGAACCTGTCTGCCATGGCCAGAAGACCCTGCCAGGCTCCCACTGCCATGGGAATCGCCAAGCACTGGAGGGTTTTTTCACCGATTAACAGCTCAAGGTAGTTTCAGGGAGTTGTGGGGTCCCCAGTGTTTGCTTCGTGCTGTTTGGTAGTTGCTGCGAGCAAAGAACTGCTCCACAACAGTAAAAAAACCTTACCTCTGTGAACAGTAGTGTTGCCCCTCAGCCCTGCCTGGCGCAAGATCTTCCTGTGGCAACATACTGCTTTGTGAAGGGCTCCCAGGGCTGGAGGGCAGCAGGTCCTGGAACCTTTCTATCTCATGGGGATAGGGTAAGCCCAAAACCCCAAGTCATGGAGCTGCTCCACTCTTTTGGAGCTCAGAAGAACATCCTTGTATTTCTCTTGCACTTCAAGCAGGCTCAAGCACCCGGCAAAACACTGGCTACATAGTCCTTGGGGCCTGGAAGTCACTGTAATGTGATTTGGGCTTTCAGAGACGAGTCATGCCTTTACACTTGCAAGATCAGGTGAGGTAATATGCTAAGAACTCAATGAAAGCAACACAGTTCAGGGCATTTTTCAAAAGCCCCTGGAGAATCCAGCAAATTATTTCTGGACTGGGTTAGATCTATCTATGGGAATTGACATCAACCTTTTTATTCTACTGTAAAAAGCATTAAACATAAAGGTGGATTAAAATTTAGGTTATGAAAATAGCACCATGTATATGGGATCTTGCAGCTAATTATTGAAGCAGGTTTTTGGTTTTGTTTTGCTTTTTTTTTTCAAAAGGAATAGGCAGACATATTAACCTTTTAAAAACCAGCATGGTAATCTTAGCAATTTATTTCCTAAATAAAATGTGGCATAACTTTGCATCATGGCTCTGTGACCTTTAAATTTCTGTATCAAGAATTCAATTTTGTTTTGCATTAAAATGTATTAAGTCCTGGGCTGACATTGTATAAGAAGATTCATCTTTTGAAGAATATTTACAGACAAATTACACCCCAAAAGCTAATTTTATGTTAGAGGTGGGACTGGCAGTACCACCTATTGCAAAGGTGGTCTGACACTTGCCATGGGTTTTTTTTATTCTTACTTTGTAACACTGGCAAGATTTAAAAGAGATTTTTTTTTCACTTTAGATTCTTCTTCAGCTGACATGTTCCAATGTCTCACCAGACAGTGCAGGACACTGAGCCACATATTGTGCAAAGCTTGGGACTGGGCACATTTCTCTATCCAAGAAACCACTCTACCATTCCCCAGCAGTATTAACAAACAATGTCCTCAGCTGGATGGAGAGGGGACCCAGAGAGATCTATGAAGGCTGTGAAAACAGCTCAAGGTAAAGCAGTGGAGTAGCTGTGCATGAGGGGTAGGAAGGGAGAGCAGGAGTTTTGTCAGTGGCTACAGAGAGGAAGAGAGAAGAGAGTGAGCCAAAACACGGCGAGAATAGGAACTGCACTGAATTGGGAGATGGGGAACGAACCTCGTAAGGGCTTGGGACAACAGTCCAACTGAAAATGATTATGTGGATATATAATTAAAGACGATTTTCACATATACCCACTGGACCAAGCCTAATGCATCAATGCCAAATTTATGATTACTTCCCTTTGGAATATTATTAGAAAACCCAAGAGACTGTGATATGCCAGAACACACACACACAGACACGGACAACCGATGGAGGCCGAGTGACAAAAGAACAAATGTGAGCGTACACCTACAATGCAAGTAAAATCTGAACCCTCCTTAAGGTCCAATTTACAGAACACCTCGGAGTGTTTACGTTCTAAACCAAAGCTACACTTAAGCATAATGTAAGATGAGGAGGCACCAAGATGAAACACCCATTAAGAGGAAGGAAGAGCTAATTCCTCTATCTCTGGAGTGATGCTGAAGCTTTAGTAGCCACAGTGGAATTGCAGTACTCTCTCTGCAATTTTCCTTGACACTGATCTGTTACTAGTCTTAAACTGAATGAAAGACAATCAGAGAGCACTCATTCAAATGCCCATTCAGATACCCAGATATTCCGATTCATTTCAGAACACAGAGAATGAAAGAGATTAAATAAATAAAAAATAATACTAAAAAAAAATTTAAAAGGGTGATTTAATCTAACAGTCTGCCACTGCAAAGCTCTGAACTGCTTTCTTAAGCCTGGAAAGCAACGCAATTTCCAGACAGATTCCTCCACCTGCTGTTTTCCCTTAACACTTGAACAGACAAGGAATATGAGACGAAGTCAATATTGACAATCAAATAACTGTAAAATTTCATGTCCCTTATACACACAGAAAAAAATGGGGGTTGGATCAATACTCTTCCTCCTCAATTTAATAGCAGTAGTAAGACTTACTGAAGAGTGCAAGCATCACATTTCTGCCACACACAGAGAGCTGCTGCATTAGGAGCATCAGCAGGAGCAATTCCATCCACTGGTATTTCCCCACATTTCCCTTCTTGCATAAGGGGGAGAGGCATCTTTCTAGCAGAACAACGCTTCGTAAAGCCCAAATAACAACACAGAAGGAAAGGGCTGTTTGTTTGCTCATTTGTTTTTTCCTGGTAACCCCTTCCCTTCACAAATTGGAACTAAAAGGATTACAAAAAGTAAGTCTAATCTGGCTTTTTACAGATGAAGCTACTGTGTAAGGCTATGGCTGAAATGTTGCTCTGTTACATGAAAAAACACCCTCTAGAGAAAATCCCTTTATTGAAATACTTCTTTACAACATCAGGTAGAACAAAATAAATTAGCTAGACTACAAAGATTATCTAAAGAACCTCTGCTTAGAGGCTGCCACTAAAAATCCATATGAGACACACTTCTTATGAGGTGTAGGGCACAACTTGTTTTTGCCATCTATTTGAACTACACCTGACACCTCAGTTCTCACTGGCTACCAAAAACAGAGCAGAAAGACTTTTCTGTATCACAGGAAATGCGCTCTTAAATAAAACCCAACTTATCATAACTGTTTCATGCTGCATTTATGTATAACAAATACAGGCCTGCCCAGGCATCCCTTCCACATGAGGAATTCATGGGAATTGGAAGGACAGCATCGTAGCTTGAAAGAAATTATTCCAACTACCACACCTCTCAAATTTTCAAAACATAAATCCTGAAGGTTTGATGAGGACAGATGCTTTCCAGTTTGTGTGTACTTTTAAATAGTATGCACCTTTCATTCCCACTATCTATGTACATACACAACAGAGCACTCAATGTCAACAACTTTTTCTAAGTAGCTCCAACTTATTCATAAACTGAGGCCAATGTATACGATTAAATCCCCAAATCTGGTGGCCTGCGCTTGCACAAACACAGCTCCTGAACCTGCAGTGCTGCAACTGAAACTCCCACAGAAATAAAAACGATCTAAGAACCCTGCTACAGTTTTTTTCAAAGCCCCCAAGACTTTACATGGATTCAAATGGCTCAGAAGCTCCAGATGGCAGAAAACACACGAAATGAATGCGGAACAAAAAAAGCCTGGTTGGTTGATTTCCCTAAATTACCTTGACTCTACCAATAAAATCTTACTAAAAGCCAGCAGTTAAGTGACACATTAGCAATGGGGCGATAGGGTTAAAACTTGAAATAACTTCAAAAAGATCCATTTAGAAGACTATCAGGAGGCATCTATCATATTATTCCCTTTCCAAAACACAGTTCATATTAAATATATACACCAAACAGTGCCAGGACTCAGGCTGTTAACAGAATTACATACAGGCATTTTTGAAAGGCTTATCTGTAAATCAGCTCATTGATTCTCCTCTCTAAAACAATAATGATCAAAAGAAGCTGCCATCATCTGTATCTTGTAATATTATTTTCCTTTGACTATTTGAAACAATCACACTAGTTGTGAGTCGCACAAAACATTCAAAAGATAAAACCCAAATACTAAACTTTGTAGTCATCTCTAACAATAAGCATATATGTGAAAAACATCTGGGACAGAATTCCCCACAGTCTACATGAGCCAAAGACTTCAAGAAATACAGCATAAGGCAAACTGCAATGTCAGCCTAGGGATCTGCATTTGTCACTGTGGTTTAACTGGGCCTGTCCATCTAACAGGCAACTCAATCGTTTTCCTTAAATTCACATTAAAAAAGCAATTTCTGCTAGTGCAGTACAAAGATATATATAAAAAAAATAAAAAAAAAAATCATCCCTTCTTCCTTGCTTATAATCCAAGGCAGAATGCATTCTAACAAACAAGTGACTCAAACTTACATTTTTCTGAGGTTGGGCAATTTCTTGAAGAGTCCGATAGCTTCCAAAACAGAAATATCATTGTCATTCAAACGCCTGAGAGGAACAAACAAAGAGACATTTAATACTTCACAGATGTCTATAGATACATCTCTGTGACATACAGGGCTGCCAGTCAGGGAACTATGACCTTTGTTAGGCAAGACACTATCTGCCATCTCTCTCAGACTCCTCAAGAGAAAAGAGCTTAGCTTTGAAGGAAAGGGAACACAGATGAGTATCTCCTGTAAAGCTGAGGATGCCTTTAGGAATGTAATGCCAGAGGACAGTGTCAGAATGCCTTGTTCTTCCAGTGCACGGGAGAGGGGATTATTAACTGTAGCCACTACACAGCCTTGTTTGCGTGACCAAACCTCCCTCTTGCATTCTGCTACAGAAGACATGCCATTGGAGATGTGATCCATGTAAACAGAAGGGATCTGATTTCAGGTCATTTCTCATCAAAGTCTACTGATCTTCAAAATTAATGCAAAGGCCACCGTCTTGGCATGCAAAATTCTTTCTCTGATTACATGTAGCTCCATTCTTCTAGACAGAGACTCGGCTACATTTCTGGATGCAGCTTTCTCATTTTTCTATCTTAACTTCAGATCAACAGTTTTTTGGGGGGGTTTAACTGGAATATCGTAAGTACAATAAATAGAATACTAACACAAATAGAGATTGTGTTTGAAGGGGCTACTAATATAACAAAAGCAACAGATTGTTGTTACTAATAAACATATTTTCTCATACTCTCTTTAGCAGTATATTATGTTCATAATTCTGAAGAATCTCTGAAAGCAAATAAATGTCATAAAATCACTTAGATCTTAATAATACGTTACTTTTAATGAGAGACATTTCACCCAAGTAGCAGGCACTGCTGAGATGGAATGAGCTCCTGATGACAGATTTCACTCAAAAGGGTTAATCTGTGTCTTCAATTAAAATGACCAGATGCAAAGTCCTCAACGGTAGAGTGGAGAGGGACCACACAGCTTGGGCCTCCTAACAGGCCACCACTTCAAGAAGATACAGAGAGGCAGCTGATGCACAGGGCCACAGCTCCTTTCTGTTCCCTGCAGTTGGCAGCAATGCAAAGGAAATGAGAGAGCTGTGGTGCTCCTTTGAAATGAAATTAACTTCCCCTTTTTCACACAGGGATTAAAGTAGGAGGTGCCTTGAACTGGTCCGAGTCCCTTTTGCAGCCTTGAAAAACTAGGAAAACCAACAGGCCCTGCTGAGCACATCTTGGAGAGCCAGCACTTACAGATCAGTAGTGTATTCAGGAAGGTGACTGGGTAAGCGGGTGAGTTTTTGGTTAGAGCAGTCTACAATTGTTCCCTCGCAGCGACACTTCTCAGGACAGACAAGATCCATGAAACACTTCCCGGTGAATTTACTTCTGTAATCCTCTGACCCTGCAATAAAAGGGAAATATGTTCCAGCAAACAGTTTCTGGTAACTGCAGCAATCACATATTTTATGGAATCTATTCTCAACATTGCCTCCTACCAGCTCCCAGCTCCTGCACATGATTTTAATTCTTGCCAAACATTTTTGCAGCTTTTGAAATTACTCCCAAGACTAGCCTCTGTTTTTTCACTCTTCCCTTGATAGATTAATTCCTTGTCTAACAAGCCTACCTGTTAAGGTATTTTTTGAAGCACGTCTAATTGGGTTGGAATATGCTCCAAATGAGCTCCAGCAAAGTCACTTTTTTGCATTTGGAACTTAGTTCAGCAACAAGGAAAAGGGACATGATGAAAGCAAGATCCATCTCGGTGCATTCAAATGACACAGGTTTTTTAAAGATACCATTAAAAACCCCCAAATTTTCAGACCTCAGCTATTAGCATTGTTTTTGAGGGCAATTTTTTATGAGAGAACCTTGTCAATTTTCCAACAATAAGATACCTTTATTAACTAGGTTAAACAAACAGCAAAGTAATAGCACTTTAAATCATTTTCATTTTAATTAAGAAACGGGTAGACCATACTTAGTGAGAAGCACTCCCTAATGTACCATTATACCACGACTGCCAGACCTCTTTGACTAGGTTTTTGACCCGTTCTAATGAAATGCCTTTCCAATTAGTCTCGGTGAACTAATCAGTCCTTTTCAGGTTTGGTTTTATTCTTTTCATAACAGCAGGTTGGAAACTTGATCTCTGTGCTTCAAGGAACCAGGAGTATAAATATGTATGTAAGCAAAGTGTTGCCAAGACCCCACCAGGCAATACCTGCCCACTCACTCCATATTTCATAATGGAAGCACCAGAATTGACTCAGGAACCTTGGGTAATGTCCAATGATTGTAACTACTGAGAAGTACTTTTTAACTTGTCCAGAGTTTTAAAAGTCAACTGCAAGGCATTCTCAGGAAAGATCTGAGCAAGTTCCATTTTTAAGAACCTGAGAACATCAATAAAAACTTAAACCTGAGCTGAAATTCGCTTTTAGAGACTTGATGACATTCATCACCTGCTTCCCCTTCCCAGACTGATAAATAAACCACTGCTCATTTTATGACCACATACTCTTTTCTGTAAGAAAAAAGAAGTCACGTAAACTCACTATTATTTTAATTTATGTTGCACATTACCTCCACAGGGTGATGCACCGAAAGCAAGCAATTCTGCAGGCAATCTAACATTTTGATTTCACAGACACACTTTGGTGTAGTTTTGCAATTCTGAACTAGATTACGAGAGACATCACAGACAGCTTGGTACGTTACCGCTTCTGTGGTGCTAAACACTTTGCAGGCTATAATGCTTATTGTAAATTATACATCTAAAGTGTAACTGTGCTACTGTTCTTTAGCTTGACAGCACAGCACTTAAAATATTAGGACCACTGGGCATTTTAAAGTATTATAAAAATACAGTCTAAGCCTTTCCCCGCACCACCACCATTTAAACTCTTATCCTTTCAAAATACCCCATTTGATTTCCAGTCTTAAAAATTCCAGGCTTTGTAGTCAGGCTAAAATGACAAGTGATGAGCATATTATGGCTTGATTACAAGAACATACAGTTATTCTTTCTGAGGTATACCAGACAGTACATTTGGTTGTTTATGATCCTTTGGAAATAATGCCAAAGATGAACAGTTATTTAGTAAAACTGCTACAATTACATTATGCCTTGAAAGACCCACCAAAATTTTTCAGTGATCAGAAAGTGTCTCTGAAATCCCCAAATTAACCCTTGAAGAAGCACATCTGATTTTTATTGTAGAAGTTTTGGTTGTAAGAATAATCACAATCGTCATGAAATTGCACAGGGTAAAAATTTATTACATATATTTTTTAGACTGCCGATGGATACAAGATTCTTCTTCATATGGGAAAAAAGAAGGATGGGAAAGCAAGTGGAATGCTTTATGAAGGAGAAAAAGGGTTATATAACATTAGAGGGTGAAAGTCAGTTGTGGTTTGGTTTTTTTTTTCCTTTCAAGCTTTCCGGCAAAGTCAATAAAGGATATTTACCACATTTTGACTTAGCAGTCTTTCTCTCTTGATGGCATACAACTTTGGCAAACAACTTTCCATACTGCATCAGCTATAAGAAGTTGATCTTGCCGAAGCATGGGTCCACTGCCTCCACACTTGCAACAGGGGAAAGCTCTCTCATCTCATCTCAGCAGGAGAGGAAGGGAGCAAACATCACCTTCATATCTTTCTTTTTGTCTTTCTCTCTTTTTTCCTTTAATTTTACCTTTTTTTTTTTTTTTTCCCCCTCCTTCTAAATGAGTTTAAGTAAGAGTTACCCAGGTAAGCACCAGGTCAAAAGTAATCAATAGCATGTATATGCTCAGCAAATACTCAGTGGTCTGCTGGACTGCGAGACAGCAGGAATCACCTGCCAAAGACTAGATAAAATTTACTATTTAACCTGAGCCTTGAGATACTTGGACAGGTGGCTGCTCTATTAAGATATTCCCATCTGGGATACTAATGTGAAATTCAGCCATCTGCTTGCAGAACAATTTAAATGTGTATATCCATTTCTACACATAGGGCTTTATCAGTGCAGTGCTGCAGGGCTCTGCGTGAACATGACGGGATTCAGGAAGTACAGTTAACTCTCACATGCACGTAGTACTTCTTGCACACTATAAAAATCACCCGCGGAAAGCCATGGGAAGGAGATGCAGGACAGGCACTGAAGAAACACTTGGCTTCATTCTACTATTCCAGACCAGCCATTTGGTCATTTTATTATACCTGAAATTGTGTGTGCACTGTAGCTGAGAACTCTCTAACGCTTGGCTGAATGTAAAACATGACCCGGGAATTTCTAGTAGTTTCCAAAAGTAAAAAGAATTGAGTTTGTTAAGGCAACAGCAAGGCCTGCATTTAACTGAGGGCAACTGTGTTTATCTGCACTGCTAGTTACTCTGACAACATTTTCATTTCACAACTTACGTGGCACCACTATCAGGTACCAGGACATTGCAATTCCTCGCTATCATAAAACAAACACACTTGCCCATTCTACAAAACAGCAGCATTGAGATGAAGAAACAACACATTTTGAAGTACTCAAAAATTTTAGGTGCCTTTCTAATTCACACATGGGGAAATAAAGCAACAGAGACAAATATCATTGCATCCTATTCTTCTTTTTAAGCATTGTTTAGCAAACCTGATTTCAGTTTTTAAAACTTAGCTTTGCCCAAAGGACTTAAAAGGAGTGACGGATGATCCGGAAAAAAGCAAGCTGTCTCAACCAGGGCTTGAATACCAACCTGATATTCTAGAAAAGATGGATCCAGCTGCCTCACATTTAGCAACAAAAATATAATCACAGAGATCACTTGGATCTAAAACTTAGACAAAATGCCAGGAATCCTGATGCTCACTTCTTCATGTAACCCCCAGATCACAATTCTCATTGATTTTTAGGGAAAAACAAACAAACAAACAAAAAAACCCCAAACAAACAAACAAAAAACCCCAACACAAC